>JANHGN010022104.1:18041-35074 GCA_024605025.1 Megaceryle maxima | reverse complement strand
TATTATTATCATTCAAGCTGTTCTAGTTTCCTTTTCTAATCACAAGTCTCTCTCCCTTATTCCTTTTCTCTTCCCCTGTGGGGAGGGAGGGGGGTTAACAGAGAGCATCTGTTAGGTCTAAGGGGCAGCCCTGACCCTAAACCGTGACAGCACGAGAGAAGCACAAGCTCATTAAACAGTTTTATCTCCATTCTTTGCCCTCACATTGGCTTTGCAAACCAGACCAAGGCAAGTCTACGAGAAAGGGGCCTATAAGAAAGCTGGGGAGGGACTTTTTACAAGGGCTTGTCATGATAGGACAAGAGGTAATGGCTTCAAACTGGAAGAGGGGAGATTTAGATCAGAAATTAGGAAGAAGTTCTTCATTCTGAGGGTGGTGAGACACTACAGCAGGCTGCCCAGGGAAGTTGTGGACATTTCATCACTGGACGTATTCAAGACCAGGTTGGATGAGACCTTGAGAAACCTGGTCTAGTGGGAGGTGTCTCTGCCCATGGCAGGGGGGTTGGAACAAGATGATCTTTAAGGTCCCTTCCAACCCAAACCATTCTCTGAGTCTATGACCCTGACTCTCCACGACATCTACCACTGCAGCACATCTCAAGACCCAGTGCCTCTCACTGCACATTGACCAGGAGACACAGTGCATCCAGCTCAGCTTGCCACTAGGTCCTATGAGACCTCAACTTTCCCAGCACCAACTGGCACATGACCTGAGCAGAGAAGCTGCAGACTCTATACTGTACAACTCCAGTCACATGCACCATTCCCCCACTTCCCTGCAATTATTTGTGGGCATACTGCAGATTAGGAGAGCTGGGCTGGAAATGGTCCCCAAGAGACGTCTTGTCCCCTAAAGTGGCCTTGAGCAAGCATTACACCAGGGTTGGAACAGATGCATCCCAGCCAGTTATTGCCCTATTAGAAAAAATCTGTTACCAAAAGCTAGACTTGACCATGCACCAAGATGTGAGGACAGTGTGGTGAGCCCAGCTCCATAATCCATGGTCCTACTGTTAATACCACAAAGGAGGGCTGGAATAGGTCTTCTAACAGTGTTTGTCTGCAGTGCTCAGCGAGGGTTTCCCACAGCTCATCTCTACCCATCAGCTCAGTGCCAGGCACATCAGCTGTATCCATTCACATGCAAGATCTTGGCTGCTGAAGGTGGGGCGGCAGAGCTGAAGTTCAGGCCCATCTTCGATCACAGGCAGGTTAAGCCTCTATTTGAACCAGCAGAGAACTATTTGCCATCCACACAAAACCAGGGAAAGTCTCACTGATGGCTTTGTAATTGGTTTTAGAGCTGCCTCAAATACATGTGTTTAGAGGCAGAGCAGCAGTGCTGGTGGAGAGCTGGCAAGCAGGACATCAGCAAAGGAGACAAGGCCCACACAGACATATATCCAGGCTCCAAAATATTTTCCAAGCTTAGCAGCTGGACTCTGCAACCCTTACAGCAGCCAAATCACTAATACCTCTTCCCTCGGGCAGCACAGCTGATCTCAGACAGAACTTGCCAGCAGCTCTGAGTAGACTCATTTAAGGAGACGATAGCCCACTTAGTTACACTTTTCAGACTCCTGTTTTTCCTTCAAGGTTCTCCAGGCTCTTTCTCCAGCCTGAAATCCTGCAATCCCTGATTGCCAGCAAAGAAATGCTGTCACAAATATGCATTAATGGTTTTTCCCACTGTATCACCCAGCCCCTGGCACCTTGACCTCTCCCCAACCTCTGCAGCCCCGTCCTTCCACATTCAGTCTTAACATACCAGTCTTCTTGGTCTGGGACCCACCCCAAGGGACACAAGAAATCTGTTGGCCTTTTTGCTCCTGTCTAAAGCCACAGAAGCCAGGTGACTGAGAGGTTTCAAACCTCCTGGTTTGAGAGGTCAGTATTGCAAACGTTAGTATGGAGCACAAGCAAAGCAGATTTGCAAATGCATGGAGAGGCTTAACAGCCCAGGAAATAAACTCCAGTGGGAAGCTCCCGGCTTAAATCTGAAGGCAGCTCTTTGAATGTGCAGAGGCCTCGAGGCTAAATAAAAAAAATCAAAGCCAGATTTGGGCACAACCCTTCTCCCTGTGCAATAGGGAGCTTTGCAGGTCTAGGCAGAAGGTCTGAGGAGCTCCATAGGGAGCTTTCCAGGTCTAGGCAGAAGATATCCCAACTAAATTGAAGGACTTGTCCCTCCACACATTCAGTGTGGGAGTATGTGAGCAGCACAAGGTCAAGCAATGATGCTGAAGGCACTGGTGTAAAGAGGAATCACAGAATCCCAGAATGTTAGGGGTTGGAAGGGACCTCAAAAGATCATCGAGTCCAACCCCCTGGCCAGAGCAGAATCACCTAGACCAGGTCATACAGGAACAGATCCAGGTGGGTTTTAAATGTCTTCAGAGAAGGAGACTCCACAACCTCCATGGGCCACCTGGGCCAGGCTCTGTCACCCTCACCATGAAAAAGTTTCTCCTTACATGAAGCCTCCTATGTTCCAGTTTGCACCCATTGCCCCTTGTCCTATCATTGGACGTCACTGAGAAGAGCCTGGCTCCATCCTCCTGACACTCACCCTTTGCATATTTATAAACATTAATGAGGTCACCCCTCAGTCTCCTCCAAGCTCAAGAGCCCCAGCTCCCTCAGCCTTTCCTCAGCAGGGAGATGTTCCACTCCCTGCATCATCTTTGTGGCTCTGTGCTGGACTCTAAAAGCAGTTAAATCAGGGCAGAGTAAGGCAGGATCAGTCTCCCTGCAACAAAATGATGCCTTCCTCTTGGTCCGTCCTTGTCCTGCAAAAGAACAACAGCAGGGATCCCCCAGCAACGGAGGCTCGAGTACAAAAGAAAGCCAGAGCAATCCCATATCCTGAGCCTTGACTGCCTTGAGATTACGGGGCAGGAAAGCGCTCTGGTGTTTCTCCGTATTCCCTTTACTCAGACTTGAACTTGCCTCTCACTTGAAAGAGCTAATTAAGGAAGGAAATCAAAGCCCAGAGAAGGGGCTGCTACAGCAGCCTGGGTGCCTCACCGGCTGTAAGGCTGATTTCCATGCGTGGTATCAAAGCCGGCCATAGGCTGGCATGGATATCTGCAATCACACTCTAGTCAACCAACAGAATAAACTAAAACAATTTCTCCAGACCATCTGTAGGTGAGGTAGACCAGCCTCTTCCCCAGTCCTGCCCTTAAATCTTGCAGCATTTAATCCTTGATCTGCAGCCAGGCCTTAATTTTTCAGTGCAGAGGAAAAGCAGAGCTGGCTGGAAACCAGAAGACGGGGAACTTTGATGGTTAATGATCAGTGCTTCTCAGCCCTAGAAGAAATGAAGCTGTGGCTTCACAAAGCTCCCTGAATAAATCCTGATCTGACTTCAGCCCAGGGATATGAAATTACACCAGCAGACATACAAACCAGAAGAACTCACTGACATTATCTAGGTCCTATTTTGTTTTAGGTTTGAGCCAAGACAGCACAAGAAAATATGATTTCACCCCTATAGAGAACTGCACAGTGAAATAACAACAACAGGCAGATTCCTCCTAAAGGTTTCAAGGCTCCTTGGCTTAGTTCATCATCAAACACAGCATGCCTGGGGAGGGCAGAGAATGATATCTTCCTCAGCTCATCCATGAGCAAACTGGGCATGAACTGGTTAAATCAGCTGGTGTGGTGAGCTGGAGGCAGAGCCAGGACTGGGACCAGGCAGTCTCAGTTCCTTGGTCCCTGCTCTAATCATTGAGCCATGCTCCAAGACCTGTAAGCACACAAGGAGGTTAAGATTGGGTTCCCAGGGGCTTCACTTACCGCACTGCTACAGGGAATGTCCTTGACTTTGAGCCAGGCCAGATCTAACGTCCCCTCTCCCCTGTAGCAGGACTGCAGTCTGTCCTTGATGCGGTCGTTGATCTTTTTCAGGACAAAGATGCAAAGAGCAGACTCATCCAAGGACTTCATCTTCCTTTTCTGCCCCTTGGAGAAGACTGTGAAGAGGATATCATCCTCAGGGCCAACACCCAAAGACCTCGCTAAGATGGCTCCAGCCTTAGACAAGTAGGCTGCCTGGAGCAACCGGTACTCCACCCCATTCTTCTCACAGCCAATGGGCACCTCAACATAGGAGTTAAAGGCTGTGTCCTCCTTACAAAGCCGAACCAGCTTGGAGGTATAAACCTGCTCCTTAGTGGTGGAGCCAGGTGGTGAGATCATCTCAGGCTGCAGAGTCAGGAAATAGACAAAGTTACCGCTGCTGAAGCCATAGATGTAGTAGATATCAAAGTCAGGGATGATAGTGAAGGTGTCTGAGGGGATCTTGATCATAGAGGCCACAAACTCATCATGAAAGACATATGCAAACATCCCATCTGCCTCAGAGTTCTTGGTGAGCTTTCTGCTGGAAATAGTGGGGAAATACTCAGGTTTGCCATCCACGGCAGTGGCGATGAACAGCTTGTCATCCATGTTGCTGTAAGAAACAATGACTCCAAAAACAGAGCCACTCTCATTCACCCCAGAGAGATAATGCTCCTTCTTGTGGAAGGGCTCTCCCAGCTTGAAGAGGTCATCCAGCCTCAAAAGCTTGCAGATGCCCTGGTAAAGACTCCCACAGGCTATCAATCGATTCTCCTTGTAGTCTATGAGGAGCATTTTGTTTATGTTGTTAGTGGGTGTCAAGGGTTCGTTGCAGGTTTGGACTATCCTTGGAGGATAACACTTGGGGTTATCTTCATCAGGACCAGTCTGGTGGGTCACCAGGACCTTCAGGTCACTGGAGAGTTTGTAGATCCTGTTGACAGCTCCCAGGTAAATGTGCCCAGTTCTTTCATCAACCACCAAGTGGTTGAAGTTTCCCTCTGCTTGGTCTCCAGTGAAAGTGATGAAGGGCTTCTTTGGATGGAGTGGTTGCTGCCTACCAAGAGGCGACACTGTGGTGGATAGCAGGAGGTGAGAAACCAGGCAAGTCCATTTCCACATGGCCGGTGACATGATTAGAAAAGTTTGTATTCCCAAGGGAACGAGGATTAAAAGCTGTGAGAGTCTTCAAAACACCAATTCCCTGGCAGATTTTGTCCTACAAGCAAAAAGAAAAGAAAACAAAAGTACATTACTATGGAGTATTCCTTCCTCCTCCCTCCTTCACAACCATGCCATCATCAGAGCGTATTTAATTGCTAATCCTCCCTTTCCCGTCTCTGAGCTTTCTGCTTAAAAACAGCACAAAGGGAGCCCTCCTGAAAGAAAAGATGATGTTAGAAAGAGCAGAAATCACATAGTAGAGGAATAAATCAGCACCCTTTTACTCTCCAGTACACACACACACGTGCCCCACAGAGCAGCACAAAAATTCACTGGAAGCCAGAGCAGTGCAGAAGGCTAATGGTAGAAACATCAAGTGGCATTGCTGTTTGCACTGCCAGCTATGGCCCAACTGTGTATTTGCCAACTGAGAAGACAGGACTGGAGAAGGATTATTATCCTGCTCTTCTGGATGAGGGGCTGAAGCCTAGAGAAGGTCAGGGACCTGCCTACAGGGACAGGTCCAGATGGATGCTGAGCTCTTCTACAACCCTTGAATATTGACAGGAAGAAGCCAGCTCTTGTCTGACATTAACATCCTTTCTGGGAGACCTCAGTCCAGAATGGGTTTGTTTGAACAGGCTCTCGGTGGCTTCCAGATCAAAGCTGCCTCATGCCAGTCCAGCTTGGAGTACAGATGTAGGAGTTGTGGTGTGCCAGCCTTCACAGTCTCATCTACAAAGGGCATGCAGCCAAGCACAGAGCAAGCTGAGCACCAGGTCTCTTCCCTCCTCCCCTGGACTCTCACCATAAGACCATTCTCCACTCACTCCACAGACAAGAAAACACTGTCTGAGAGAGAGATACAGCTTCCTGGGGTATCTCAGATGGCTGAGGAGAATGGGGTTACCTAACTATAAGCAGCAATGAAGTCTAAAGGACCACAAAGTAGGAAAACTAACAAACCAGGGACCAGCCTGGTGACTTTCCAAAGAGAGGGAAGGAGGCTTCCTTACACCACTCAGTCCCTTAAAGTGTCCCAGGTTTTAACCAGGGTGGTGGGAGTAGCATGGGGTTCAAACAGCTTCTGTAATTCAATGAACACATCACCAAGCCCCATCCTTATGCTATGGAAATGCATCTTCCTACTCAGCACATCCATCTGCTTCCTCTTCCTTCGCTTTGTCATGGCTGCTTCTGTACCAAGAACAACTTTGACCCTTTACAGCCTCACAGGGCATGTAGGAGATGGAGTCCTACCAGCTCAAGTTTCACAAGCCAAGCTCCTTCTTAAGTGTTGACTGCACAACCCTTGTTACCAGTGGCCAGACTGAGGCACACAAGTCCTTTCTCCCTCCATCCCTCTTTACCAATCAGATCAGAATTTGACAAAGCTGTTCCTGATTTGAAAAAGAACACAAGCCAATCCCCAGCTCTGCTCCTGCAGACCAGTATCCTATCACACCTCTCCCACAAAGTGATTTTGCTGACATCAGGGGTGTAACTAGCTGAGCAAAGGTGATGACAGCCAACCCTGTGCAAGTAGGAGGCAAGGCAAAAAAAAAAAAAAATCAGTTTGATCCCAGCAGGGAGGAAGATGTGGCAGATTAGATCTGATAGGGGAAAGGCTAAGTCTGGTCTTGTAGAGCATCCACCACTTTTACACCACCCCAAATATTACCAAATTCTCCCAGTAGCCAGAATTTCAAAGCCATTGTATGATCACCTTCACCTCCCGCTGCCCTTCCTTCCACAGCAGCCACAAGCATTGGGTAGATGACAGACAAAGGTCATTTCACATTTACTTTAGGTGTGTTTACCCTGTTCTGCTTTGCCTTTCTGGTCAAGCAAATATTTAATAAAATCAAGCTTATACTGCAGAGTTTGCAATACTGTCTGACGAGCTGGAGAGGATTCGCTCTGCAGGGATACTCAGGCTGGTCACGTAGGCTTTTAATAACCTTTATTATGATAGATAGAGCGGCGATGGGATGAGCTCTCCCCGCACAACCATTCCTCTTTCAAAAAAGGCCATCCTTGAGAGAGCAGCAGAAGAGGGAAGCTGTCCCTGTTTGAGTCCTATGTTCAGAAACATCACGTGGTGACCCTGAACACCAGCTCCCGTCACTTATGAGTTATGAACCATATTTCTAACGGACGCTGGTTTGATCAGACACTAGACAGATGTAGGAAGAAATTATTCTTTTCAAGTACTAAAAAGATAACTATTTTACCCCTATATTTTACTAAATTTTGCTCCTCTTAGCCCTGCAGAGTCAGCACAGCTGCAGGACAGGGAAATGGGAACTGTCGTGACCCCAGAAACTGAAGAGATAATGAATGGCCCCTCTTCTGCAACAGAGCCCTCTGCCTGAAGGCCATCACAACACCCAAGAGCAGGCTACAACAGGAGAAAATCTGCCCATTAAAATAAGTGGCCAACACAACGTAAGAGATACATTTCAGGTTTGACAGCTTTGAGGCCCAAGGAGGTGAGAACTGTGACTGACTTTGAGGCAAGACTGTCACTTATAGAGGAATGGGATAGTGAGGGCAACCTTCCTCCAGGCAAAGACAGCAAATTTGATCTGAAAACCAGAGACACCCCAGTGAGAAACTCCAGGAAGGCTGCGTGAGGAGTCCCTTTTGCAACAGACAAGGGTGCTTCAAAAATAGTGAACCTCCTGGGGAAGATGCTCACCTGCAGAGGAAAGAGCATCAGCAGTTGGCCAGCACTGACAGCCACCGAGCAAGCACAGGAGCAGCCTTTGGGGACAAAGCAGGGAAAGCTGGAGCCTTGGGCTATCTTGCCATCTTCCATCAGCCACCTGAGAGACCCTAGGAGCAGGATTTACTTGCTGTATAGTGCTGGCACTCACTCCTTCTCTCCCATCTGCTCATGTTGTTTGCCCTGAACCCGCTGTCCTGGAACCCCCATCAGTACTTGAGCCTCTAAGGGGTATAATTTATAGTTTGGCTTAATTAATAAATAACAGCAGAGAGCAGAGGCAAGGAGGACTGGTTGTTCAGCTTGCAGAATAGAGCAGGGTTTGTGCTATGCCTTAGAGAATGCACTGAAGAGAAGGGGTTATATATGTCTTTTTATTACCCATGTCTGGATAGCAGAAACCGTAACAGCTGGGAAGACAAATGATGCAGTGCCATAGACATACCCAGTCTCTTAGGCTGCTCAGTCTACAAGACAGTAATTATAAGAAAAAAAGCAAATAAACAAAAGGCCACAGTAAGGTCTTTGTTTAGGCTCTGAGCTGGGTAGTTCCAAAATAAACCCAAACTGCCTTCCCACAATGACAAGGCTCACTTGCCTTTACCCTAGAGATGTGGCCAGCAGCAATGTCATTGACACATCATGTAGGGCTCCTGTGTGAGACCAGACTGGCCCTCTATGTGGCTCCTGCCACAACAGCCTCTTTACCAGAACATTCAAGGTCCCTGGGAAGGTCACAAAGCCTCTACAGCCCTGGGATCTGTAGGGAAAAACCTTTTGGTAGAAAGCAGCCCTGCTTTTTCTCCCTCTGTCAGGAACAGCTGTCCCACCCCGCTGCATCCTTCACGTGAGGTGGTAGTACTGAGGCAATGCCACTGGTCACAACAAGATAAAGCTTCTTCTCAAGAGTGGATCTCCTGGGTGAATCTCTTCATCACCTCACAGAATAAAAAAGCCAAGACACTGCCTACCCCCTTCTCTGACCATGGTTAGTTAAGCTGTGGTGCCACACAACCTTCATGACATGCAGCAAACCCAAAGCAAGATATCACTGGGGATTTTTTTCTGAACTGTAGCTACATTAGATTTGAACCTAGTCTGGACATGAAACTGAAGAAGAGGAAGCCTTCTTGCAAATCCAGCTGTTGCAGACAGGGTTCCATCTGTGGTCAGAGGAAGGTCAGAGCCAGCTCCCACATATGATCTCATACCACCCTCTTTGCCTGTGGAACTAGAGTCTCAACTCTATGGCTCACAAATAGCACATTCCCTGTAAGACCCCCTGAATTCACACAGTTTGGTTTAAGGACTGGTTTCCTCCTGAAGGACAACAGTTATGATGCTACGCTACAGTGTGGTTACTTTCTTTCTGTTATTGACCATTTCTAGCAAACATTAAAGACCACTGAGTTTGATGATGTACCTTGGCTCTGTTCAGGGGTCCCCAGATCCCCAAGACTCTGCAATGTGCAACCCTATAGTAAATAGATTAGGCACTGGATAAGAAACATTTGGATGCAAAAAAGCCTAAGAGGAAGAAACTTTCCTAACTTCTTTTAACTCACTTGGTGGCTGTTATTAGATGGGAGAGTGAGAGAACAGTGAATACATCCTCAGAATGCAGCAGGTTTCAAGGGGATCAAGTCAAGAAGGATGCGCTAAGGCTGAGGAAGTCAGAATAAATTGGGAATCAAGAGGATACAAAGGACTGGTCTGTCAATTGAGAGGGAGGGAAGAATGTGGGAGGAAGTGTAGGGAGAAGGGAAGAAGAGTTGGGGCCTTCAGCTCTGACTGACAATCTCACAAAAGCCACGGTCCCATCCCTGTCCTGGAGACTGGCGCGAATCCACCCCACTGCAATGAGAGCTCCTGAAAGGAGCATGTCACTGGGGAAACGTGGCAGGCAACAACGTCTCCCCATTTGGCTCACACACACACCCACCCTGCCATCAAAGGTGGTAGACAGATTCACATCACCACATCCCCTGCCACAGTCAGAGTTGGCAGCAGGGACACTGCAAGGTCAGTGGCAAGAGGAGCCACGCATGAGAGTCTGGCTGCAAAAAGCCATGGAAGCAAACCCACCCCAGTTCCAACTCCAGCCAGCTCCTCCGAACAAAACTGTGTGTTAAAATCTAGAACGAGACCTAAACATGCCAAAAAACAACACAGGGAGCAGAGAAATCCCACCATCTCCTGCACAGTGGGTCTGACACCACCCCAGGGTGCCGGCGGCCGGAGGGATTGGCTCAGTGAGTCCTGGTTAGGAGGAAACCAACAGCACCCAGGGTTCCAGGGCATTGCCAGTGTCACGGGCTGGGTGGTTAATGAAGCCCAGCGTTAATCAGGAGGCACACTCTTCTGTTTGTTTTTGCTCCACTCAGGCAGGGTTATTCATTTCCCGGGATGCAGGAGGCCGGGCACAGATGCTGACGAGGCAGACGCCCAGCGACGGAGCCAGCACGCAGCGATTCAGCACCAAGTGCAGCTTCACAATCCCTTTAATCTCAGCTAAAGATGTTTTTTTTTTTTCCTTTTCCCCTCTGGCTTTTTTTTAATAAACCCTGATTACCATGGATAGAAGCTTTTCTCTGGGAGCCAACACGTTGAGAAAACTCATACAGAGACACCGTCGGCAGCTCCCCCAACAAAGACTGGCTTCTAACTTCAGCTAAATCCTGTTTCCCTGTACTTAAAACCTGTCCAATGCCTGACAGAAACTGAAGGCAAGTCTCTCTTTGAGGGCATCCCACACCAGGCCTTATTTTCTTTGGAATTCCCTGCAATGAACAGATCTCAGCCCAAGCTGGGACTTGTCCCAGCTAAATAGGTTAATTACAGGAGTGGTTTGTTTGCAGGGCACTTAAACTAAGGCTGGACAACCAGGCTTTCCCTCATCACACAGATTAAGACACTCAGGTGGTGCCCATCACCTTGTTACCTGCCTATCTGCCAGAAGCATATTAAGTGATGGGATTAACCCTTCCCATGAGTAAGACTTTCTTCCCTCTTTCCTGATTCCCCTGTGTGATAAAGCTGCATGTGGATAGTGGTTCTGCCTGCATTTCAGACTTGGTTTTGTATCAGCAAAAGCAGGTCAGTGATCCTTTGTGCTTGGAAGGGAAAGCAGAGAGATTTGTAATGGTTTCTCAGTTCCTCCAGGAATTTGCTACACAGAGACTTGAAGGAAAGAACACAAATATTCACTGTCACGGAAACAAGAATGGAGTTTTGAGGTCATGGAAATAACCTATAAATCCAGAAAGTCTTTTCTGGGCAGACTCACCCATGGCTGAGTAACCTCCACAGCACTGGTATTTCCCAGTATCCTGAAAGTTTTCTGAGGAGAAATCTGTTAAAATTATTCCTTATCATAGTAACTGGGGAAATGTAAATCCCAAGACAAACCACTGTAGCAAGAGAGCACAAGCTCATTGATTTTAAGCAAACTATGTCACAACAGTGACTAACTTTGTTAGGAATGTGTGTATGAGACTACTTAGGTCCACACCACTGAGAAAAGTGAAGAATTGCCAAAAGCCAGAGTGTCAGGTTGACCTCTGTTTCAAAGTCTCCCTCTTGTCCCCAGCAAAGCCATCATGAACTCATGGAACTCTGTTCTTCCCACTACAAGGTATTTCTCTTCTTTGTTTCGCTGAAGTGCAGCTCTCATGGGGTTGGAGGTGTCAAGTTGGCCAAGAAATTAAAAAGCACTTCACAGGTAAGGAGGCCCTGATCAGCTCTAGACACAAAGAGGAATAAACACAGCCTCTGCCCCAAAAGGAATGATGAATATTGAAAAGAAAATGAACTGTGTTTCATCCCAGAAGATCTTCCCCAGCTTCTATATCAATTACAGCATCATAGGACAGCCTTGAGGAAAACGACTTTTCCTTCCTCAGAAGTCAAGCTTATACTCGCAAATTCCCTTCAAGGCTTTGGGGTGGGGGGGGTCTCAAGAGTACCCAAATAAAGTCTTTACATTTTCTGAACCTGGTTCAGATAGGAGCCTTAAGACACAACTTTGATCCTCAAACTGCAAGGAAGGGGCTCTGACCCCAGCTTTCTCTGTGAGTCAGCAGGCAGCTGTTTTCTTGTTGGCTGAGGCTGTGTAGCACAGTTTATGTTGTGCTGAATGCCAGGGGGTGGATGTTTCCCCCTGCTTTGCAATCTTGGGAATCACAGAATGGTAGGGATTGGAGGGGACCACCCAAGATCCTCAAGTCCAACCCCCCTGCCAGAGCAGGACAAAACTAGAGCAGATCACACAGAAATGTATCCAGACAGGGCTTGAAAGTCTCCAGAGGAGACTCCACAACCTCTCTGGGGAGTCTGTTCCAATGCTCTACAACTCTTACAGTGAAGAAGTTCCTCCTCATGTTGAGTTGTAACTTCCTATGCTCCAGCTTGAATCCATTGCCCCTCATCCTGTCACGAGGCTCGAGGGAATATCTGTGAGATACAAGTCCTCTCTCTCAGGCTGAAGTCTTGTAATTAGCACTGTATGATTCCATCACGAACCAGATCTTGGAAGATAGAGACCATACTTTAGCTGTCTCCCAAAAGCCATTTTGTCACTCCAATTCACAGTGACTTTGTGATCACTGGCTATTCCACTCTCTAGATCTACATGAGGCACTGGCAAGATAAAACATGGGACTTAAAGGAAGAAACAAAACCTTTAGACCTTGATCTACTCTTTGTT
This sequence comes from Megaceryle maxima, assembly GCA_024605025.1. Taxonomy (NCBI): domain Eukaryota; kingdom Metazoa; phylum Chordata; class Aves; order Coraciiformes; family Cerylidae; genus Megaceryle; species Megaceryle maxima. The sequence goes on along the minus strand of JANHGN010022104.1, from coordinate 22,625 downwards.
AGGGCACCAAAATCTCTATTTGGAGGTGGAAAAATGACTTGCAAAGAAGCCAGGAGAGAAGCCCCAGTCTTCAAAGCCTGAGGTTTCACTACACATTCAAAAAGCACCCAGAGCAGAACAGCCTGAGAGCCACAGGGTAAAAGAAACAGGGCTAAGAAAATCAGAGATGATACTGAAATGGGGAATAAAGTTTGGAAATACAGCTTCGGAAGGATGTAGAATGGTTGGATTTGCTGCACAGGATCGGGCTACCTGCAAACCAGATGAGGTTTGGTTACTGCACCAGTACCTGAAGGTTCAGAGAGAATGGGAAGTTCTCTGGGTGTACAACTGGCCAGCCCAGTGTGATTAATGCTGAGCCTGGCTGTGTACTCACAAAGATCTGGGATCCTCTAGAGTAAAGCCCATCAATCCTGCTACTACACTGAACCTTACAGTCAGAAATAGGCTGAGCACACAGCAGGAGTAGGAACATGAAGAAACTGCTGTTAACAATACTGTATAGCTGGGAGGAAAGAGATAGAGGTGTGATGATTTCTCTTCACCGATGCAGGGTTTGCAGATTTGCAGCAGAGGCAAGAACAGAGTCTCCCTTTATGCTTTATTCAGCATAAAATTTCCTCCTTTCATTTATGGCAGGTATCCAACCCATTTTGGAGCAGCAACCACTAGCTATGGATGGGGCCAGTGAAAAGATCTGACACAGCAATTCCTTCATCTTCGGCTTCCCACGTGAGTGGCTAAAGAGAGCAGATGAGCAAGTACAGCCCCATAAAACAGGGATGGTTGAACCATCTCAAATCATAGCCAGATCTTGAGTCCAATGTACACATCATCGCTAATGGGAAGGAGTAGTGCTGACTGGCACTTGCTCTCCCAAACCTAAAGGAAAGCTTCACTTTACTGAAGCCATTAGCAATATTTTTATATTGACATCTGGACTGGAGATTAGAAAAGAAAAAAATTATTAGACATCTCCTCATTTCATCTTCTCTGCATTCTCTAATTCTGAGCAAATTCCTAAATGCTTCTGGGTGGGTCTTTAATGCACCTATGAACCTCCTGGGCAGACAGATGCCATTTAGTTTAGTACTCTGCCTTTTATGGGACAGCTATTCCAGCAACTGGCCTGTCTTTTAGCCTGTGAGCAGGTCACATGGTTGAGAGCCTTCTTCCATGTTTCTGTAGAACCTAGGGCAATTAGGTCCCAATCTGGTTAGCTCATAACTTGCACATCTTAGCTGAAGGAATCTATTTCTGCTGACTCCATGGCCTTGAAAAGAGATCTTTAAGAGATATCAGAAGGCTAACAATACTTCTGCTCCAAAGTTCACCACCCCCAAATTCAAGGCATCTTCTGCAGATATATATACAGGGCGTGATCTTGTCTTTACTTGGCTTCCCCTTACAAACATAATAAAAACTGCATTACGTTTGTTTAGAACTTTGAACCATTCTGGCATAAAAGTACTTTTTGTCAAGTTCAAAACAAAGCAGGGCCCAGCACAGCTGCTGTGTTCAGAGCAAGATTCCCCCTGAGAAATAAAACACCCAAGATCACACCAAACAAGAGATGTCCTCTTCAGAGGACCTCCCCTCAGAGCACTTTGGAGAAAGCCTTCTGTCCTACTTGACTTGGATTTTATTTTTTTTTTAAACAGGCTGAAGGGTAGTTGAAATGCCACCCAACCCAAAAGGCAAATGAAGCAACAGGACTCTGATGGAGAGCCCTGTGCTTGCACTAGCAGAGATATCCAGCTGAGACACAATTTCAAGCCCAGCAGCTTGAAGGGGGATTGACTCCACTCATTCTGTCGATAGCCGTAATGAAGCAGTGAGGACACAGCCCTGATAAGCTGCAGCTCTGCGAGCATCTCAGAAAAGAAAGAAAAAAGCAGTCTGGTATCTATCCCACCACAGTCCCATGATGTCCCATTTTACAGACAGCACAAGGAAGACCACAACAGGTACTTTCAGCAGAGGCTCAGCAGCAAAACTCAACCCCCTCCTTCCAAAGGGAGATTCTGTTCTCCCACTTAACAAACAACAGGACAAGAGGGAATGGCCTCAAGTTGCACCAGGGGAGGTTTAGGTTGCACATGAGGAAAAATTTCTTCAAGGGTTGTCCAGGCCTGTCCCAGGCTGCCCAGGACAGTGGTGGAGTCCCCATCCCTGGAGGGACTGAAAAGCTGTGGAGATGCAGTGCTGAGGGACACGCTTTAGTGGTGCCCTGGCAGTGCTGGGTTAATGGCTGGACTTGAGGTTCATAAAGGTCTCTTCCAACCTAAATGAGCCTATGAAAGAAATACCTGGATAAACTATTACGAATTTGCTATTAATTTTCTCTTCCAGTGGCTGTCACCACAAGGCAGAGGACAAGTCTAGCTGCTGCCAACACAGACAAAGGCCAATGGGAAGTTATTCTTAGAGCCCTGCCTGGCTGTTGCTGCAGGATAACTAGCTCCAAATCATTCTTGACAGTCTCAAGGTACTGCTGAGCTATACAGGGCACCCATGACCAGAATCAGAGACAGAATTGTGTTAATACAGGTAAAAAGATAATCACGTGGCATGTTTGTTAACAGGAAGATCAGAAGAGAGCTGATGCTGTACACACTCACAGGGGCTGCTTTTGCAAGGAGATACACAAATCCATCCTGGGAAGCATACAAACACATTTATTTTTGCACAAAAACTATGCAATTGCTGTACTCCCAGTGCAGGGCAGCGTGCACATGCATAATTACACCGAGCAACACCTATTGCTCAGGTTGGCTGACATGTTCTGTACTAAGACTCAGTTTTAAGGTCCTCATTACTTTGACAGACCTGAAGCACTCAGGGGATGCTTTCCTCAGCTCGGTGTCTGCCTCGGGCTAACATCGCCGTAGAAAGTTGCATTCAGAATGGCTCAGGAAATTCTGAGAACTAAATTAAGAGAAAAGTTTTTACAAGTTACTGATTTTTATTTTTTTTTTTTTTTCTGTCTTTGACCTTGATTATATTCTTTCCAATGTCTTACTGAAAAGTTTCCATGTTTAGGAACCAGTAGTAAAAACTGAAGGGGTCTTCTGGCTGCTCTCCTGGGACTGATTTGGCCATAGCAGAAGAAAAAGGCCAGCTAAATTTGACCAAGTTACAGCATCTAATAACACATACATTGCAAATAAAGATTTTGCCTTTTCCACTGCTCCCCAGATGGATCAGACAGTGCCTGGACTATCACTGCAGGAGGAGGAAAACATGCTCAGCATTGGGGATGAAGGGTCTGAGTGGGTTTTCCCCACACTTATTCGCTGTGTCAGCTGCAGGCTGTTGTGGTGCTAAGCTCTGCTGCTGAGGAAACCTCGGCTGTGCTCCCTGATGGACTTAACGCTGCGGCTCAGCTTAATTAACCCAATCACAAAGTAAAAGAGGAGGATGCACAAGGAAAGGAAGGCTGGGAAAGTGGAGGAGGGGGAGAAAACTGGGCAAAGACCATTCAGGGAAAGGGATATGAGTGGAGACTGGGAAATGTGGGCAGATTGCAGCTTTGCAAGTTCTGTAACCACTGAAACATCCCCTCCTCATGAATGGGGCATTGATCCCTCAGCCCCCAAGTCGCCTAATTCCCCTGAGATGGGTTTCCTCCAGCTGCTGACAAATCTGGAGGTCAAATCAGTTACATAAGGTTAAAGTTCTGCGGAGGCATTTCCACTTTTGCCTTGCTCAAGAGATTAGAAAACACATAACAAACTAAAACAGCAACAACAACAACAACAAAAAGAAAAGCCACTGCAGAAAGGAAGAAAATTAAGGAAGAAAAATGGAGCAAGTAGCTGCTGAAAAATTGCAGACTTATGCAGCATCTTTCCTAACCCTTCTGTGTGCATTGAGAAGAGGTTGCAGGAGGTCTTCCTGAGCAATGGGGCAACACTACCCCATTCCAATTCCTTCTCAACACCAATATTTTATGTCAAGCCTGGAGCGAGTTACCAAATTATGAGACTTAATAGAATGAGGAGCAGCAGCTCTTATTTACAGACTATTCCCATGTATTTTAAAAGCACACAAATGACGTGGGAGGGAGGGGGGGGGGGGCACAGAGCCTGATGATACGAGGCTGCTTTTATTTTCCCATACCACCATAGCTCACATCAGTGCATCGCACCTTGTCCTGAAGGGCCTTTCCAGCTCCCTCCAGTAAAATAACACATTGCTGTTTGCAAGGGTAACTGGCAGCTTTAATTACAGAATTGTCATGGTTGGAAAAGACCTCTAAGATCACCCTGTCCAACCATCAACAACAAAACAAAACAAAGAAACGAAAGAAAAACAAACACAAAAACAGTGACCTCAATGCCCCACTAGAGCATGTCCTGAAGTGCCACATCTGGATGTTTTTTCAACCCCTCCAGGGATGGTGATTCCACCCCTCCCTGGGCAGCCTGTTCCAGCACCTGACTACTCTTTTCAGTAAAGAAATTCTTCCTAATGGAAATTCTCCCCTGGTGCAACTTCAGGCCATTTCCTCTTGTCCTGTCATTATTTACTGGAGAGAAGAGGCATCACCCACCTCACTGCAACCTCCTTTCAGGGATTTGT
>JANHGN010022104.1:6406-17941 GCA_024605025.1 Megaceryle maxima | reverse complement strand
GGTGCAGTCTCACCAGTGCTGAGTACAGGGGCACGATCAATCCCCAACTCCTGCTGGCCACACTATTTCTGATACAGAATCAAGCTGTCCCTACTGAGAGCACATGCCCAAGTCCAGAAGTTTCAGTCTAGAAACACCTCATGGAGAAAGATCTAGGGAGGTGAAAACTTGGCCAAGGTCACACAGTGTCAGCCCCATGGGTATAATCCCCAGCTCAGTGCCACAGTGACAAGAATCCTGCGAAGCCACACATGCAGCACCAGGGGAACCTCTTTATAGCTGCTTTTTTCTATTACTCATTCCTTTGGCGCATGTTTTAGGAACACGCACACCCTGATGGCTCCAGAGTGGTAAATTCCCATCTCTCAAACCCATCCGTTCTGCCAGCACTTTGCCAGCATCAGCAGAATAGGTGCCTTATGCACTCGAGTGGTGTTGGTGAAGCTACTTTAAATAGTTCAGTGGTCACCGTGTTCAGCTGCAATCCTGAGAGGAGGCGTCTGGGGCATCCTGAAATGATACGGCTCAGAGTCCTGCCGCTGGCACCCAGCCTGCAGAGTTGAGGGGAGGAAGGGAGGAGGTGGCTGCTCTGGCTGCTCTGCTGCTAAAGCTTTCTGCAATTTATAAGTGAGTTTCCCCACACTGACAAACATCACAGAATCACAGAATGTTTGGGGTTGGAAGGGACCTTGAAAGTTCATCCAGTCCAACCCCCATGCCAGAGCAGGATCACCTAGATCAGGTCTCACAGGAACACATTATCCAGGTGGGCTTGAAAGTCTCCAGAGAAGGAGACTCCACAACCTCCCTGGGCAGCCCCTTCCAGTGTTCTGTTACCCTCACCCTGAAGAAGTTTTTTTTCTCATATTTATGTGGAACCTCCTGTACTCCAGCTTGAACCCATTGCCCCTTGTCCTATCATTGGATGACACTGAGAAGAGCCTGGCTCCATCCTCCTGACACTGGCCCTTTGCATATTTATAAACATTAATGAGGTCACCCCTCAGTCTCCTCTTCTCCAAGCTAAAGAGACCCAGTTCCCTCAGCCTTTCCTCAGAAGGGAGATGTTCCATTCGAGAGAAGACACTGTCAGGCTGCTGCCAGCGATGGCATTTTGTAGACAGCCTGGTGCTGCTGCAATGCACACCTCCAAAAGGCAAAAATCTCTCTTTCTCCTTCCATAAATGTCATCCCTGGGCCAGACACTCGGACCTGGATGGAAGCTGCAGGTGCCCTGCAGCTTTGCAGGGTCTGACCCTTCATTTGCAGGAACACTCGCCTAGGGCTAGCAACAGATCAACTCATCAGCCTAGGGCAGCGACAAGGAGGGTGATGCAATTGTTTTAGCCATTTGCACAGTCCCATAATTGCAGACCTATCATCACAAAGCATTAGCTGTGTCAGGAGAGATGTTACAAAGAAAGTCCAGCACCAAAAACAGGCATATGAACCCATTCAGTCTGCAAAAGATAGGTTTATGGTTTTACAATAACCAGTGTTTTCAGATCTGGGTTGTACTACCCAGAATAAAGTTATTTGTTTGCTTAGAGCCAGCTACAAGCCAAACGTCACCCCAAACTCTAACTTAATCCAAATCCAAACACCATCTGCTTTGTTCATCTCTGCTCAGTCTAAGGGCACCATGCCTGAGGCAAGGGGCATTTTTAATGTGAGGGCATGGGAAGGTTGTCTCTGTTCATAAAATCCCACTCATTAGAAATTGAGACCTTGATACGATAGGTTTTAAGACCTGAAGAAACACTGCAAAACAGATGCACAGGTGCTGAGAGAGTAAGATCCACAGAGGATTCTTTCCCATGTGTGATCCAGCCCCTGAAAACTGCACTGAAATCCTGCCCTCATTTTCCCACTGCCTCTATCTCCCCTCATCCCTCTCTCCAAAACAGGACTTGCTCTTCTCTTCCCTCACCTCACAGGATCCCAAAGCTGCACTTTTGAGTGCTGCACAAGTCTTAAATATTGTAAAAAGCATTAAGCCAGTGCCTATGCACCCCAGCTCTTGGGGAATGCAGTCACAACTAGTTTGATGTGAGGCAGGAGCATCCCCACTGCTCCTGGAGAGCATCATGATCTAGTGGGAGGCAGCCCTGCTCATGGCAGGAGGGGTAGGAATGAGATGAACTTTAAGGTCCCTTCCAACCCAAACCATTCTAGGATTCCATGATCATCTGTGCTCCAGCCTCCAGAGACCTCTGAGTAAGATGCTGGAGCATACAGTGCCTTGTCCTGGCTCCTGTGTGGCTGGGACATGCAGCTTGGGGCCAGCTGGGGAGGCTTGGGTAGCTGCAGATGGATTTTAATGACACGAGGCATGCACTCAGACAGGAGGCCTGGCTGAAATTTGCCCTCGCTTCAAAAAGTAGAGCCTGTAATTTTTTTGCTTTGACTAGAGGAAAAAGGAAGGGGAGGAGAGAAAGGGAAATGAAGTTTGGGGTGGTGGTGGTGACGTTCGGCTGAATGCAGCATCGGTTTGTACTGGGCACTGCTGAGCTTATTGGGACAGATCAGGAAGCACGTCCAGGTGCCACTTCTGGGCTTATTTGGAATCATAGAACCATTTAGATTGGAAAAGACCTTTAAGATCATTGAGTTCAACTGTAAACCCAGCACTGCCAAGTCAATCACTAAACTATGTCCCTCAGCATCACCTCTACACGGCTTTTAAATCCCTCCAGGGATGGGGCCTCCACCACTGCCCTGGGCAGCCTGTTCTAATGCTTAACAACCCTTTTGGGGAAGAAATTTTTCCTAATGTGCAACTTAAGCCTCCCCTGGTGCAACTTGAGGCCGTTTCCTCTTGTCGTACTTTTTTAACTTAATAAAATAAAAGCTAAGTGTTAAGTAGAGACACAGACTTCTCCAAAAAAAAGCCCATCTAGCAACTCCCTTTACCAGACTGAGCCTTGCTAGGTCAGCATCAGCAAACACACGCAGGAAACACAGGACTTGCCACGTGGACCAAACCACGCCACAGCAAGTCCACGGTCAAGGCTCAATCGAACATCAAACACCAACCTGTCCTCTGTCTCTGCAGTAAATAGGAAATGCCCATCAGCTGCCTGGAGAAGGGAGGCCACAGCTCACAGCTCTGGTCCTGCCAGACGCCGTAGCGCTGGGATAAAAATTGTTAGCAGCATCCACAGGTGTAAAAATGCTATCGCAATTCAATGGGTTATTAATAACAAGATATTTCTCCTCTGGGGCCATCTGCATCCCATAACACCCCCACAAATCCGGCACTTTCCTCTTCTAGCTACAGCTCTCTCTCTCTTATTCAGGCTAGATAATTCCCTTTTGTTCTTTGCCTCCAAATCATGCACAAAGGTAGAGCCCAACAGGCAGTTCCTCTGGTATGGTCCATGCAGACTAACATTGTGCCAAGCACCACAAACTCAGAGCAGAAGTATTTCTACCGAGGTGCCTGAAATAATATGAATAAACTCTTCTTCTTTCCCTGGTTTTATATCTACAGCTCCCACACATCACTACCAGCAGGGCTTTAAAACTAAAACAGACTGGGCCTACGTGGCTTGAATTTATTCTGGAAATTTATCTCTTCTTGCTGAAAGCTCTGTGTTTGCTTGATCTTCCTGCCTTCCAAGTCCTACAAGTGCCACATGTTGCACAGCTGGATTCCTGACAGAGAAAGAAAACAGGAGGGAAGAGAGAACAGATTATATATATATATACACACACGAATGGCCAAGGTTTTCAAAAGTTGCCTGTGAACTTCAGCAAAGTAGCTTCAGGTATCTCCAAGGGACCCGTGTGCAGGAAACAGAGCTCTTGAGCTTCCAAAAATCTCCTCTCTACAGGTAGAAGGGGGAAGAAAAGGAAACAGGAGGCTCTGAAGGGCTTGCTGCTCTGAAGATGCTCAAGACCAGCTCTTGCAGGAAAGAATTTGCAGACAAAGCTGTAGTGGGGAAGGCTGGAGACAAGACAGCCAGGAGGAAGATAGATCTGTGTGGTAGTAAGGGAAATGCTGACTACTTTTAATTCTTGAACCTACTGGGGTGTGACTACTAAAACAATAATGTGTTTGTCCAGCTCCAGGAGAATTTGTTCACCTCCAGCAGCCGTAACAGGGGAATCCCCCTGGGCTCCAGCACAGCTACTGGTTCCACACAGACATGGGCAGCAGCAGCCCATTCCAGTGTGGCAAGCAAGGAAAGCTAAGGGGAAGAAAACCTGTTCCTCTTGAGCAGCACTTTAAAAAATCATACTAAAGGAGAAAATGAAGAAAATGTTATTTCCCATGAAACAAAGTGTTGCACTCTGTAACAAGAGGGAGGGAAAAAAAAGTCAAAGCCAAAGCAAACTAGGGATTCAGTTCATAAATACAGGAGAAGGTCAGCTTCCTCCTCACCAATAACTTGGTCCCGCAGGAACTGAGCCTGGTATTTGATACAGGGCAGATATTTGATTCCTTCCTCTGCGTGGGAAGGCTGACACACACACACACCCTCCACCCCTCCGTCCACCTTCCCCACCACCTAACAGCATCTCCACAGCCCAGCTTAGGTCCCTTCTGCCCACCACTTCAGTTGCTTCAGCGGCAACAGGAATCAGTTTAAAATCCACTCCCTCTTAATGCCGAGCTGAAGAAGGGATTACTCTGGCCTGTGTTTGAGTTGCTGTAAAACCTTCTGCCTCAGCCCAGCAACAGCAAGACCTTGGAAGAGGCTAATTATGGGTGGCGACTTAAGTCACCCACTGGCAGAGAGCAGCGGAAACGGGCGAGCGCAAACCTGCACCTGGAGACCTTTTTGCTTGGTATAAAATAAAGCTGATTTTGCTGCCTGTATTGCCAGGGAAGGAGAAGCAACACAGAAGACCACCACCAAGTGAAACCACTGCATGGAAGGGACTGTGTTTTTCTCTTCCTACTCATTATTTCGTGTCTAAGAAGCACACTCTTCAAGCATCACACTGTAACTTTTGCATATCCTTCTGAAGCCTCTGCACACACAGACTCATACCCAGAAAGAGGGGAAGAAGAGTAGGAAAACAACCCATATGGCCATGTAAGGCTGGTGCTGGAGGGAAATGCAACTCAACACACCTCATGTATAGACCAGGAGCCACGGTGACATCTGCCTGAGCATGAGTGTATGAATGACCAAGGAAAGCAGGTAGACACTGACTCACAATCTACTTGGGATCTTCTCCAGGCTTGTGGCACCTTGTGCTGCCCCACTTGAGTGGGGCCAAGCTCCAGCTGAGCTGCATGGAGGGATGAGAATTGGTGCACGACCTTCATCCTCTACCCTTGAGAGCCCCTGAGTGACCTCTTTGCAATCAGCAGAGCCTAGACCAGCACCTCCTGAAAAGCATTAAGGCAACTGAGCTCACAGGAAGCTGCATTCCCAGACACACAGTTTTTTCCAAGATTACACCATTTATTGCCAGTCCTGCAGTGGAGCAAAAATTCAACTTCTTTTTCCTCCCTTCCGTGTCCTCCCTATAAGCTAGAAAAACCTTTCCCACCAGTGCCTGATCAAGGGATGTTGGAGAAAAAGAACTGGCCTTGCCCTAAATTCCTCATAACTCCGTCTGTGCAGCAAGATTTTTTTCTCTAGAAATCTCATCCTGGACCTGCAAGAACTTTCCTGAACTGGGCAAAACTGGCAACAAACTGTGAAAAGTGCAGGACAAAGAGATTGGCATTTCCCTAACCATGCTACTTTGCATTTGTGTGTAGAAATGTCCATATAAATGTGTATTTTTATGTATATGCATAAAACATTCATACATATATATATTACAGAATCATGGAATGGTTTGGGTTGGAAGGGACCTTAAAGATCATCTCATTCCAACCCCCCCGCCATGGGGGGCGCCCACCTCCCACTAGACCAGGTTGCTCAAAGCTTGATCCAACCTGATCTCTAACACTTCCAGGGATGGAGCATCCTCAGCTTCTCTGGACAACTTGTGCATGTAGTTGTGGTCTCTTTTTCCTTAACTACAGCTTCAGCTACAATATATTAAGAGCTGGGCATGTGTTGACAGTACAGTACAACCCAAAGCTTTCTTATACTGTAGGACAATCAAGGATCCTGTGAAATGAATGCAAATTAAAAAAAAATAAAGCCCAAACAGCTGGAAAAAAGGGTGATGGCATGTGAGAAACTGCCTTTTCTCTGCTTCATGCATAACAGAAAGAGAGAGTGAGTGTGTGTGTGTGTGTGTGTGAGAGTTGCAGATGAGTCAAAGTCTGAGGGCTGTCTTGTGTCAGCCATTGACTGTGCCAATGACAGCAGTTCCCAACAGCCTTTAATAACACCACTTACAGACTCCAGGAGGGCAGGCAAGGCAGGGCTGGGGGGTGGAAGAAGGGAAATGCTTCTGTCTCTGGCTGGTGCACAAACCATCCCACATCCCTGACAAAATGGCTCTGTAATTGCAGCCCACACCATGGTCCACAATTCTAAGAGGTAACAGAAGGCTCAGCTCGGACAGCAACCTTGGGTACATGGGGGTGAAGGGGGGTCTCAGGGCATGAAGAACATAGGGACATGCTGGGGTGAGGTAGAGGACCAGGTGGTGGCTTAGGAGGACTCAACTCTACCTGATTTCCCAGTGCAGCACAAGATTCTGCTGTGGATTCACACTGCAAACACCCAAGTTTACACTGGGAAGCAACCAGAAGACAAGGAGTTATCTCTACTGCCATGCAGAATAGGTAAACCAGGAAGAAATATGCACAGCTAAAGCAGGTCACAATGAGAATATGCAAGTCCTGTCCCCCTCCTGCACCAGTGTGAAGGTGGGAAATCAGTCCCCACCACATCTCACAGATGCTGGGAAAACTCAGCCTTGCGAAGATGCTAAAAATCCTCAGCTTAGACCAGATTTGGAAAGCTTTGGGAAGAGCTTCAGAGCGCATCATGTTCTGATTATTTACTTCTCCAAGCTAAGGAGAGACCTACTTCACACACTGCCTCCTGGAGAGGCAGAAAAATCAGGCATGTAAAATAAGAAGGAAATGGAAATCGACTTGATAGCTCCTTCCCCTTCCTAATGGGTAATACTTACCTAATTATGCCTGTTTGCCATTTCCTTTCCCTGCTTTCTTTGAGATATTATGCAGAGAGAAATTTGTCCTAAAAGTTGCTACTTTCATTCAGAGACATCCCTTTGAGCTGTTTGCCTTGCTAAGGCAGGCGAGGGCAGCAACTCCATTATAAGGGAGGAGAAAAATCCTCTGGAATGGGTCTGACAGGCACTGGTTTTAGCATCCAGCCCCTGCTGCTTATGGCTCACCTCTCTCACCTCTCTTCTCCATCCCTCATCAAGGCAGTGGGATGCAGCTCCAAGGATGCCTCATGCCTCCTGTGCTTGCTTGGCCAAGGTGAGCAGCTTGAGACACCATGGAGGCCAGGCAGGGAAAGCCAGAGACGGCAAAGATGATCTGTGTGCAGCAGCCCAAATGACTCTGCCCTCACCAGGGATTTGGAGAGAAACCCGAGACTTGGTCTTGCAGCTGGTGGGATCCAAGCAGGCATCCCACACCAGTCCCAAGTTCATGCCACCACTTGGACCACTTCTCTCCAAATGCATCAGTGTCACAACCCTGTTTCCAAGCAGCTGACTGCAGCTCATGGTGGAGAAAAGGGGGTGGTAGGAGCAAAACATGACCCCTCCAGTCCCCCATCAACATGGGTGACCCAACCAAAACATAGCAAGCTTTCATTTGCCACAACCACTTTGCCTCCTTTAGAGGAGGTTCCATTTAATGCTGTACTTCATTGGTCCAGGAGCAGGGCAGAGGTTGGCACACACAGGACATGCAGGAACATCTCCCACCCCAGCAAGGTGCTCCCAACCATCAGTACAAGAGACAGGCTGGATCTGACTCTACACCAACGACAGAACACTGCACTTGTGGGATGGGTTGCAGGGGTTTCTGGTGCAGTGAGGGGGGAGCATTAGCCCTCTAGACCCCCACAGTGGACCTCCCCCTCATCTGCCTCTCCACCTCCAACCTACATGTCGCTGGAAAATGCCCCCCCTCCCCCTTCCCCCCTCTCCCTCTCCCTGCTCCTGCACCCCAGGTGGTTTTTTCTCTTCTCCGAAGGGAGCACAGCTTCCAAGAAGGAAAATACAAAGCCCAAAGGGATTGACTTCAAGCAATGAAAAGGGCTCTGAAAAGGAAGGTGTTTTATTCCTGCTCGAGGGGGTGCTTTAAAGAGCCTCCTTTTGTTTCCTCAAAGGCTGGGAAGGATGTTTCCCAGTGCCAGCCTGGCAGGCTGGGGAAGGTGTAAATCAGGAGGAATTCAGGGAACTTCAAGGGCCATGCTCTGCAAATAACAGCAGAGCTTTCCCCATGTCTAAATCCTTCCATATCCAGCATCCTGCACCGGTCCAGCCATTCCTGCATCTCTCCACACCCTGCAGGGACTCATCACCCCAGGGGAGCTTCTGCAGCAGCTGCAGGGAGAGCCCAGCCCTGCACCTGCAGCTACTGCACAGCATGTGAGGAGGGACTGAGCAATCCCCCCCTGCAGCTACACCAATCTGCCCTGAAACTTCACCTCTGAGTTATTAATTCTGCATCAAGAAAAGCTGTGTTGGTTTCTTTTTTTTTCTCTCTCTCTCTTTTTTTTTTTTTTTTTGTTTGTTTGATTGTTTGTTTAGTTTTCCTTCTTTTTTTTTTTTTTTTTTTTTCCTATCAGTCCTTTAGATCTAGGAGGGGAAGAAGGAAGAACAGCACAGATGATCCCTGCTGCAAGCGATGCCAAACCCTCCACCTCCAGCCTACATTGCACCTGCCCCAGGCAGAGAGGGAAAGCAGCCCAGTTCCTCCCAGTGCCTCCAGGCATCTATCCCTCCATCCTCCCAGCCCGTCACCTCCTGGCCTCACCGAGCCATCCTTCTGCAAAGGCTGCAGCATCCTCAAGGCTGCCGGGGTGTGAAGGACAGCAAGGTGGAGGGAGGTTTCCTTGCAGAGCCACCTCTGCAGTGCTGCCAGCTTCGAGGGGAAGCCAGGAACCCGGTGGCTGCAGACAGGGGACCCAGGCATCTGGTTTTGCATCCCTGCTGCACTGGCCAGCTCTGCATTCCCAAAACCAGTGGATGGATAAATGGGCTCCTTGCAGGACCCTCTGCTATAGCTCTCAGCCTGAGCATTGCTCAGCACCCAGCCTACTGAAGATACCTGCCCCTACCTCCCACACCCATTACTGGGGAGCAAGAGGAGCCCTCAGAACAGGCTTTGTCCCACCCACGGCATCTGGAAAGCAATAGTTAGGTCAGGCAGAGCGATACTCTCAGCACTGCTTGCTCTGCTTGGCATCTTGTAGGCTGCAGCCAGCCCTGGAGGGATGTCTCCTGCCCAGCCTGGCTGGGTGCCCAGCTCCAGGGGGGCTCAGGCACAGCAGGAGTCCAGGATGGGAGCAGCAGAGGAGCTTCCCTGCCTCCCAGCGCGGAGGGATGGGTTTGCAGAGAGAGGAGGACTTCAGCAAACAACAAGGAGCAGCGCACGCAAAGAGATAAGAGAAGGTATTTACCAGGCAATCACTACAAGGTCCTGTGAATATAGTATTTGTGATGGATGAATAGACATATTATTACAGAACTTAATGCAAACCCTTTGCACCAAATGGTGACATGCGATTACTAGTTTGGAAATAACTAAGCTCATTATAATGAAACGCTTCACTCAAATCCCTCTCCAAAGGATGGATCTGACGAAGGAAGCAACCTGTGACAGGAACATACTGGGGGGATTTGTTTAACCAGATCAACCCGCTGGGCCAGCACAGCATGGTTGCTTGCCTCCAGCCTGGCTAAAGCCTGGATTGCTGGGAAGCGTAACCCACTGACCTGTGTGGACGGGGTGGGCAGTACCCCACAGCCAGCATTGGGCTCTGCTTGGCACGACCCTGCATTTAAGAGATGAAAAGAAGCACCTTTCAATAATAAATAATAATGCTAACTATGTGTTTCTATAGCAACTCATCACCATAGCAGCTAAGCGCAGGAGGAAAACTCAGAGCTCATCCTGCCGTCTTCAGGGTGAGGAGGCAATTGCCCTCCTGGAGGTGGTTTCATCTGTGGCAGAGATGGGACTTAAACCAACAAGTCACCCTCCGGGTTGCCCATGAGCACTGCCCTCCCCAGTACAACTGTCTGGGAGGGGGCTGGATGCTCTGGGTGAGGTGGAGTCTGGGGTCCAAGAGGTGATGGGGTTATGTAGCCTCTAAAGAACCAGGCACTGAAGTCATTGCAACCCTCCAAATGAGACCTGAGGCTCAAAGGGAGAGTGGCAGGGGACTCCCCTCCCATCCAGCCAGGAGGACACCACGAAGGGGAGAGTATAAAGGGTGAGATACAACCAAAAAGAAGAAATTCACAAAATTAGCAGTGCAAATACCATCCCTCTAAACACATACACATCTCAGAGTAACAGCTTACAAAACTCCCCATGTTGCTTTTACAAGAACCAGAAATTCACACCAAAAGCCTAACAAATAAAAGTAAGTTCCCAAACTAGTCCAGAAACTCACTTCTTCTAAGCTAGCAAGTCAAGTATCCTACTTTGGGTGTGGAGTTTTGGGGTTTTCTTTCCCCTAAATTGCCCATTCAAGAGAAATCCAAGGAAAAGCTTTTGATTAGCTCCACAACTGGTGTGGTGGTATTCCCAGCTCACCTCCTCTCCCCAGCAAGGCTGTGTTGACAGGGCTTTTTCCTCCAATGTACAACAGCCTTCTGCCCCTCACCACCTCTGAAAGCCTCATGCCAGCAAGCAGAAGGTGACGCTGCCCAGGGATAGGACAGTGGCCATTAGTGACTATTAGCTGTGTACAAGATGCTGATGAGTAAGTTCCCAACCAGAACCTTCCTGGTTTTATCACCTCACTTATGAAAAGTGAGCCATTTGTAAAAGTCATTAGAGCAAAATGACTATTAGACAATGGCTAAAGGGACTGTCTCTTCTACAAGACCCCTCTCATTTGACAGACAGGGAAACAAGAAGCCAAGGGACTTGCTCAGGGTGAGGGGGCAGCTCTTCAGGAAATCAAAGTCTCCCTTTGGCAGCCCAGAATAAGTTTCCCTAAAGTAAAATAAAGCTGTGTTGCACACTAAGCACTTGCTATTCCATCAATAGGCAATTGTAACAGGATACACCTCCTTAGTCTCTAAATGAGTTTTCTTTCCACCACTACCTTATAGACAAATCCCCTGTCACAAAACAAAACAAAAAAAAAGAAACAAAAAAACAACCAACAACACAAAACAACAGAACCAAACAAATAAATGAATCCCTTTTCACAATCAAATATGCTCTAACCAAGTCATAGAATCATAGAATGGTAGGGGTTGGAAGGGACCAATCCCCCTGCCAGAGCAGGATCACCCAGGGCAGCCCACACAGGAACAGATCCAGGGGGGGCTGGAAAGACTCCAGAGCAGGAGACTCCACAACCTCTCTGGGCAGCCTGGGCCAGGCTCTGTCACTCTCACAGGGGAGGTTTTCCTCATGTTGAGGTGGAACTTCCCATGTTTCCC
>JANHGN010022103.1:63318-78444 GCA_024605025.1 Megaceryle maxima | reverse complement strand
GCAACCGCTGCACATTTGGAGCCCCCCAAAAAGGGTCCAGACAGCGCCTGCTGAGGGGAAATAGAGAATAAATCTTGCTTTTCTTTTGCTTCTGTGCATGGCCTTGCTTTGCTTTTCATTAAACTGCCCTTGTCTTAACCCACGAGTTTCATCTTATTTCCTTCCCCCAGGTCCAGCTGAGAGGAGGGGGGAGGAGTGATAGAGAGGCTTGGTAGGCACCTGGCATCCATCCAAGGTCAAACCACCACAGGGCTGAAGGAAGAAGTGTATAAATCGTACTGTGCTGTATTAGAAGCAAAACTTCTTGATTCATATCCCATTTTTGTAAGATCATTAATATTCTGAGAAGCTCCAGAGCTTCCACGAACCAGTGTCTTTTCTCCCACTCAGATGTATGAATAATCTGCTGTGGAATTACAGCCCCAGTTCTGCAGTTGAGGTGTGTGGATAAAACATGGGGGCAAATCAATCCATTTGAAAGAGTTCCTCATGCCTCTCATCAAAGGGGTTAACACTTCATAACAATAGCAATAAAAAAAAAAATCCTTTGCCTGAGAATGCAGTCTAACGTTGATCAGCTCGCCGTGTATAATTCAGCATTGCTGCTTTCCCTTATGTGTTTTTTGATTACAAGGAGCTTAGCACTGTGTGTTAATTAATTAACGACTGCTGCTGCTTGGTCGAGGAAAATCTAGGAAAATAATTGTTTCCTTTCTCAGGTAAACTCTACAAGGAGAAGAGAATGTGTTTGTTTGTAGTTAGATATTTTTCTTTTAATTGGTGATTTTAATAATCAGAGCACTTTAATAGATGCATCTTCCATGTCTTTTGCTTATCAAGGTTCTACTTAATCCTTTAACATTTCATGTCCACTCGTATTTCGTGCCAATTCACCGCAAACAATGATTGCTTCAGCAGAACGTAGCTTTTGTTGCCACATACATCCAGGAGGAAGATTAAACGTGGTGTTTTGTGAAATGTTGACATTCTCTTTGCAGTTGCTTTTTGATTAATTTACGGTTGCTCCAGAAATAGCCTGTCCTACTTGTAGCTATACAGCGGTCTTTAAAATATTCGGTGTAGATGTGGCTCTGAACGCAGTAGGGAAAACAACAGACCTGTTAGTGGAGAAAGGATAGAGGTAGCCTGGGAATGGTAAGTATCTGATTATCTTGGTGAGATTAGTTGATGCCCAGGTTTGCTGGCTGTAGAGGCTGCAACCATCATGTAGGAGATACAGCCATGGTCTGAACTCTCAGTAGGCAGCCTCTGGATGGATGGTTCCCCTGCATGGATGGCTTCCCGCCCACCAGCTTCAAGACATCGACATTTGCTTATAGGAGCTGGCAAGAACACTCAGAAGCTGTTGGAGTGGAGATCTCCAGCAGCAGCCACTGCCAAGCTGGAGTCATTGACACCTCTGTCTTTGGCACCTCTGAAAATCCCATCCCAGGTGTCCTGCTGCGCTCCTGCACCCGCTGATAGCAGAACACGTTTCACGTTCGTGAGTGACCTGTGTGATGGCCTCTGTGGTCAGGCTCGAAACTGGGGAATTGAGAGAGGAACTGGAAAAGAGGCAGCAATTTGCGGTCTCTGGATATGGCTCCTTCCCAGTGTTAAAGGCAAGGGACCTGTATGAGGAAGACCTTACGAGTTGTAGCCTCCCAAGAAAGTGGACTACTGCAGATGAAGGTACCCAGTACCGAGAGAACTGGCAGTGCGGGAAGTCATCTACAGTGATCTACATGATGATAAGGACCCCAAAGATCCACAGGACGTCCCATTCACACAGTCCACGTGGACAAAGGTGATCAAAGATGCCCCAGCATCATAATCTGCCACTGTGGTGGTGGTGCCGTACTGGGAAATGGGCATGTGGAAGGTCGCTGTTTTGGGTCTGACTGAGGTGGAGTTATTTTCCAATAGCAGCCCTCACAGAGTCACTGACGCCTCTGTCCTTCGGCTCCTCTGAAATCCCAGCCCAGGTGCCCTCCTGCTGCGCTCACACAGGGCCCGCTGCTCACACTCTGCCCGCAGCAAGTGACCTGCTGCTGTTCGGGGCCAGCCTCTGCAGACACCGCCCTGTCCTTACTCGTAGAGCCCTGTTCTTTACTGACTGCAAACGACCTTCCCCATGACGTCAGCGTAGCTCTCTGTCGTATTTGCAGCCCTGTTGTGCACATTGTGTTGGCTACGTGCTGACTGAGGGGGAAGAACCACCTGTGTGAGGGGAACCGGGCCCGGGGCTGCCCGACCGGCAGCGGCTGGGAGGGGGCTGTTCTTTGTGCCGGTCCGCTCCCTGGAGCGGTGCTGTGGCTACGGCCCCGCCAGGTCTCCCCTCCCCCCGGGGACAGCAGCTCCGGCTAGTTCCGGTCCCGGCAGAGCGGGGTGGGGGCGGCCGCGAGCTGGGGGCGGGAACCGGGCGGGGCGGGCTCACCCCAAGCGGCTCCAGGCCCCGCCCCTGGAGGGCGTGCCGCGGTGACGTCACCGGCCCGCTCCGCCGCAGCCCCAGCGCAGGCCGCGCCGCCAGACAGAGTCGCCCGCCGGTACCCGCGACCCGGCTCGGCCCGGCCCGGCCCGCCGCCCTCCCCCCCCCGACCGCCATGCCCTCGGACCGGCCCTTCAAGCAGCGCCGCACCTTCAGTAAGCCGGGCGGGGTTGGGGGGGTCACCGCGCCGTCCCCGCCGTGCTGACCTTCGGGGCGACCCCTCCGTCCCGCCGCGTCGCGGCCAGAGGCTCGGCCGCCGTTGGGCTGCGCTGCGGGAAACCGAGCCGGGGAAAGGGGGGGCCGGGGCCCGGCTGTGCCGCAGCGGCCGCGCGGTGATGTCATCCCGGCCGGCAGCGCGCGGGGCTCCGACCCCCGCCCCGGGGGCCTCCGCGAGTCCTCGGCCGCGAGTGGGGAACAAGAGCCCCGGGCTGCGCTGCGCAGCGGGGGACGGGTCGAGCCCCGCCGGGCTGGGAGGCGTTCGGAGCTTCCCCCGCCGCTGTGCAGCGTCCCCTGTCCCCTTGGGACGGTGCTCCCAGGCCGGCGCCGACCCGAGTATCTCGGCTCCGAAGCGTTAACAGCGCTGCTCTTTACCAAAGGGTCTATTTATGGGCTTGCTAAAGAACTTGGGCTGTGATGCCTCGGCGGGGGAGATGCTTGCTCGGTAACCTCGGGGTTTTATAAAGTATGGAATGACAAACCTGTCCGGACTGAGCGAGGTTGGAAGAGCAGCTGCAATAGTTGAGTGGAAGAAACCCATATGTGGTATTTGCTGAGCCATCACCCTCCTGTCTCGTGTATCCCTACGAGGAACTGGGGTGACTGGGGTGGGGTGAAGACTACAGGGTGCTCTGAAATCTTCAGGGCAAGGATAATAGTCAAGAGGTAAATATTCTTGTTTCATTGTTGCCCTCAGTCTAGTCTTTATCCTTTCGACTGTCAGAACACAATGACCTGTTCAAAAATTGCCTCCCGTGCTTCCCGTCTTGTTAGCGTTAGAATAGTTGTTGTTCCAGGAATTTGATACACCCTCTCTGATTGTTCTTGAGACGGAGTTAATGCTGACATCATATCCACTGCTTTGTTAAATGCGTGTGATGGGAAAACTCAAATGACAAGAAGGTTACCACAGGCAGTACCAGATTTGATTGCCAGACCTGATAATGAAATCAGATGAAACAACATCGCTGGCTGAGTGACAGAGCTCAGAGCATTGGGACCAGCAGTGCAGAGTCCAGTTGGAGGCCTCAAACAAGTGGTCTTCCCCAGGGGTTGGTACTGGGTCCAGTCTTGTTCAGTGTATTCCTCAATGACTGGGATGAAGGGACAGAGTGGACCATGAGCCAGTTTGCTGATGACACAAAACTGGGAGGAGTGGCTGACACACCATAAGGCTGAGCTGCCATCCAGCAAGACCTGGACATTCTGGAGAGTTGGGTGGGGAGAAACTTCATGAAATTCAACAAGGGCAAGTGTAGGGTCCTGCTACTGGGGAGGAATAACCCCATGGACCAATACAGGGCTTGACCTGCTGGAAAGCAGCTCTGTGGGTAAAGACCTGGGAGTCCTGGTGGACAGCAGGATGACCATGAGCCAGAGATGTGTCCTTGTGGCCAAGAAGGCAAATGGTCTCCTGGGGTGCATCAAGAAGAGTGTGTCCAGTAGGTCCAGGGAGGTTCTCCCCAACTTCTATTCTGCCTTTGTGAGGCTGTGTCTGGAGTGCCATGTCCACTTTTGGGCTCCCCAGTTGAAGGACAGGGAACTGCTGGAGAGGTTACGGTGAAGGGCTATGAAGATGATGAGGGGACAGGAACATCTCTGCTGAGAAAAGGCTGAGGGAGTGGAGTCTTTTTCATCTGGAGAAGAGAAGACTGACAGGGGATCTGATCAACGCTTGTAAATAGTTAAAGGGTGGGTGTCAAGATGATGGGCCCAGTCTCTTTTCAGTGGTGCCCAGTGACAGGACAAGGGGCACTGGGCACAAACTGGAACAAAGGAAGTTCCGCCTGACCATCGAGAAAAACTTCTTCAGGGTGAGGGTGACAGAGCCTGGCCCAGGTTGCCCAGAGAGGTTGTAGAGTCTCCTGCTCTGGAGAGGTTCCAAACCCGCCCAGACAATGCGATCCTGGGTGTCCTTCTCTAGGTGAACCTGCCTTGGCAGGGGAGTTGGACCAGATGATCTCCAGAGGTCCCTTCCAGCCCCTATTATTCTGTGGTTCTGTGACCAACTGCTGTTTCTCTTGACCTTTGCCAGCTGGCCTTGGGAAAGGTGCATGTTTGTGGCAGGTTACACCCCAAGGGGGGTATTGGTTGAGTTTTACTGCCTGAATAATGCTGAAATCCGTGTATTCCTGCCCAATAAGGCCTCGTTTTGTGTGAGATGCTGTCAGAACGTAGGTGAGGGTGTGTTTCTTTTGTGAGTTTTAAAACTGGAGCTTTTTTTCCTACTGAACTGCTGATGCAAGCCTGCACTTTTGGAAACTGTAAATATTTTGTCATTTATTGGCACAACCCTTCCGGCCTTGGATACTTACCCAGCCTTCTCCTGCCACAGTGACTGAGCCAAGTGAACGTGCCCAAACAAGAATAAAATAAAGTCTGGGTGCCCTGGGATCCTTGTTTGGAGCCCTGCAGCGTTCACCCTGAGCTACAGATGAAAAAGCAGTCAAGCCCTAAATCAACCCCCTTAGTTACTACCTACTAAGAATCAGCTTATTATGGTCAGGATGAGTCCCGTTTGCCTTTGCAGATTGCTCAGGCTTTGTATGAGCCAGAAGGAAAACAAAATCCAAGGCTCAGGGGAGTTGAAAGAAAGCAGGATTAAAATAGCCCAGAAGAGAAAGAGGGGGGGTGAGGGAGTTTGGTGCTGGCAACTGCAAGTGCTCCTTGTTTCTGTGGACTTTCCTCTGCCCTTTTGCTCTCTCAGCTGACTGGTCTGCAGAGCTCAGCCAGGAGGAGGGGAAGGAGGAGGAGGCCTGGTAGCCCACGCAGTTGCTTTGGGTC
The DNA here is from genome assembly GCA_024605025.1 of Megaceryle maxima. Lineage (NCBI taxonomy): Eukaryota > Metazoa > Chordata > Aves > Coraciiformes > Cerylidae > Megaceryle > Megaceryle maxima. Next base: position 72,956 of record JANHGN010022103.1, on the reverse strand, counting down.
AGGGCTGGAATTGCTGGGTTGGAGAAAGTAAATACATCTTGTTTTCATCTTCCAATCATTACACAACAGGAGCAGGAAGCGATTGTTTACAATGCAGTTGGAGGGCTGACGGAAACCATTGCCAGTGACACTGTACCCTCAGAAAGGCTTAATTTTTAAGGCTTCAAAACTTTATAGAAGTGGAAAGGTTCCAAAAAAAGCAGAGAAGGCGGAGTCAGGAATATGACTGTTTACAAAAGGCACCCAGGCTCCAGTTTCAGGGCAAGTGTCTTGCCTAGGTCTTGGTCTACCACCCCTTGCTGAAGATTCTGCTCTCTTCAATGCATGTTTTTCCCTTTCTTGTATTTTTGAGATTTATTTCTCCATTAATTTCTGTTGTTTGTTCATCTGCTTTATCTCGGGTCTGTCCTGAATAAAATTTCAGGATTTCTGTTCATCCTTGTTGAGGACATGAAAAAGGGACTGGCCAGGGGTTTGAGCCAAGTTGTGTTGAGGACTCTGAGCACTGACTTCTCCCACGATCTGATGTGCCATTAAGTAGAGATTGGAGACGCTCTGTGAGCCAGTCTGGTGCTTGGCAGGCCTGCAGCAGAGCATCTTTGGTCTGGGGGTGAAATTTTGCACAGGGGTGAAATCTGCCAGTGCTGAACCTGATTGTAGACACCAAGGCAGTTCCCTTCTGGGCAGTCAGATCCGTAATAGGAGTCCAAAACAATTCCCAGAACAAAGCTGTGGTCTGTGTCAAAGAAACAGGGTGTCCTGGCTGTAGCGAGAGCATGCAGCAGCCTGACGACACCACTGCACTTCCCATCGAGCGTGCAACTCCTTCAGAGCATTGGGCAGCACTCCCACCTCCCACTGTTCTTCAACTGGTTGCTTTGAATTGGCTGCTCTGCTGTTGCAAGGCAGCCAGCAGGCTGCAGGCTTTGTTTTCAGTGCAGCACATAACCAGCGTGGTTACAGAGGTGGACCTTAAACCCACACCTGACGGATAACTGGAAGTAAGTTGGCCTCGTGCCCCAGCATCCTCTCAGAACAGGCACGTTGCAGTTAAGACGCAGTCGTGCGTGTCCTGTTGGGCAGCTGGAGCCCCTGTCGAGGTGACAAACATAGAAGTTTGACCTCAGCCTCTGTGGACTGAGTGTTCCCATGGCAGGTTCAGTTCTCTGGGAGGTCTTGCCTTCAGTTCTCAGAAGCCACCTCTCTTTCAAGCAGCAGCAGGTAGAGGCTGTGTGTGGAGCTGAATTCCCTCTTCGCTTAGCTCTGGGGAGCAGCGAAGTGTTGCCTCCTCTGGGGGCTCATCTAGTGTAAGCCAGACATGACTGTACCAGGGGAAACACAGACAGTGGATCAGTTGTCTGTCTTGCACACCATCCTGTGCTCGTTGTCATAATGGTTTTGCTTGTTGGCAACTTAGCAAAGCGTCTTGATTTTGATCTGAGTCAGCTTGTCCTCATACTCTGTGCTCAGGGTATTCATGCTCCAGCAGTTGTGCTTTAAGAGCTGGGATTCCTTGAGGAATGAGGCTTCTGTTGCAAGTTGATGCTTAGCTGCCTGTGTCTAGCTGTGGTAATTACTGAGGTCCTTCTGTGACATGATTTGATCTGGGGTTAATTGTCAGCATTGAAGAAAATTCTGGTACAAGAAGGACTGAACAAATGTGCAGAACAAATGCCAGCTAGACACGTAGACCACAAATATTGATTTTTATATTATTATTCTTTTATATAGCAAAAGATCCTGACTGGCAACCAGGAATAATAAAACCTGTGTGTCCTTTGTTCATTTCTTCATATTTTTTTTTGCTACAAACCGTTCAGATATCCCCTTGAGCCAGAAGGGTGGAGACTGCTGAATCCAGGAGCTGTAAGACTTCTAGACTCTTGCTGCCTCTCTCATCAAGTAGCCATGAGACATAGACAAGTCATCTCCCTTGTCTTCTGTGTTCCTTCCTTGGTCAGTTCCAGCAGAGATGATGGTCAGGAGAGTCACTCAGGAGGTCTTCTGGCGTGTCACCTTGCTCTTGTGACATTCTGTGGTTGACCTGCAGTGCATAAACACCTCTGAATTTGTGGTCATGCAGTTGTTTGCTGCCTTTTGTCTTCAGAAGACAGTTTGGAAATAGGCTGTGAGAGAAAAGGAAGGAGTAAGTTCCAGACTCCTGCATCTGGCCCATCTCCCCAAACAGGCCCTGCAGATCTTGCAAGTCCAGGCATGTTTGTGGACAAATAGCAATGACCCAGACTGTGCAAAGTCTCTTTGTGCACACACATCTGTGGTCTTCTACTTCAAAATACAGTTCTGTCAGTTCTGCCAGTTCTTTGTTTGAGCAGCTTGACGTGTCCTGAGTAGTTCTGAGAAATTTGAGTGTGTTCCTGCTGTCTTGGAAACTTCTAACTGTGAAGGTTGTCAAGACAGAAGAAAGGGTCACACAAAAGCTTGAAGGAAGCCCTTGCAGAGGACAGCCTCCTGGCGGCTCATACAGAAGGAACTCGCTGTTCTTTTCCCAAGGCTAGTGAAACTGGGATTAAACATTGAGCAAAAAAACACCAGCTCCTTATCTGGAACTCTGCTGTAAATGCTCCATATGCTAGCCAAATGTGGCACAGGTGGTGTTGACCATTTGTCCCTCGTGCTCAGGAGGTGTCGTGACTTGGAAGCCTTGTTTTAAGCTGTTTGAATGGTGGAGGTCCAGTGCTTGTCCTGCACGACCCATGGCAGGGGTGACATGGTACTGTGCAACCAGAGAACAAGTGTCTTAATGTGAATTTAGACTTCACAGTTATGTGGCTCTGCTTGATAACGAGCTGAGCCCTTGTCATGGACTCGACAGACACAAACACTCGCCCCTGGAGCCAGGCCCAAAATCATACTCGGTGAAATTTTGAAACTGCTGAAATAAAATGCAGGTGGTTCCTGTTTAGCTTTTAAAATCCATTTTTAAGCTATACTCTGGAGCCAGGAAGATTGGGAACTTATGCAAATGAACAAGACTGCTGAGAGCCTTCTGCAATCACGGGGCTTCAGGAGCTAGGCATTCAAAAATCCTTCCAGACGTGACACATCTTGTAATGAAGCTGTAACAACCACCAAAAGGATAGTCATGCACACAGATCATCCGTCGCTCCACATTCATAGTGGTAATACCTTCGTGTGACAGTGGAGCATCAAGCTTTACCTACACCTGTTAAAGACACACACCTATCAGATGTGAAGGCTGTGGAGTCTCCTTCTCTGGAGACTTGCAAGACCTGTCTGGATGCATTTCTGAGTGATCTGCTCTGGTTCTGTCCTGCTCTGGCAGGGGGTTTGGACTCGGTCTTCAGAGGTCCCTTCCAACCCTCAATGTTGTGTGAAGGTTAAAGCAGAGTAGTTTCAGTCACAAGTCATCCATCCTGTCCAGAGCCACCCAGCTTTGCAGACAGAGTAAGTACACAACCAAAGAGCAGAATGACTGTCAAGTTTCTGCAGCACTGCTGTCCTAGGTGGCCTGGGACGACAGCCCTTCCTTGGTAGTGAGACCAGCTTTCCCAGAGCATGGCTGGCCTCACAAGCCCTGCCCTCCTTTCCAGGATGTGGGATTCTCCTCTTGCTCCTCCTGCAGTGCCTCTGGCCTGAGAACAAGCTCTCTAGCACTGGGCAGGGACGGGTCAGGGCAGGTGTTATGTGATCCATGACACATACAAGGGGGTGTATTTCCTCGTGGTTGGAGGTGTCTGGCCTTAGGATGTTGTGATGTTACATAAATATTTGTTGATGTGCATCTGGAATGACCTGCATAACTTGCCCGTGTCTTCAGCAATTGCCAGCTCATCCCCAACTGATTTCAAACCATCCAGTTCTTCCCCTCCTTGCAGAAAATCTCTTGGAGAGAGGACTGTGTTCTAGTAACCCTCTGCCCTGGGACTGTCCACAACAGCTTCCTGAAGAAACATGAAGCAGATCCACCCCCAAGCTGGCCAGTTTGTGGATGGCAGTGAGAAAGCCACAGGGCTCACAAGCCTGCTGCAAGTGGCAGGGGTGTCTGCACTGGGATGTGAAACCACAGGGAGGGGACCATGGCTGAATTTCTACTCTCTGCTTTGCTCTCCACGTGCAGCTCTTGCTCAGTTCAGGAGCTATTGACCTTCTAGTACATTGATGATGTTTCCAAGTGGTGTTTTTTCTTAATGGTATTTTCTTAACAGCTTTTCTCTTGGTCATAGGCAGCAGGGCTGGTTGTACATCCATCTGTTGCCCCAGGGCAACACTAGTGCCTGACCAGTGTTTGTCCTGAAAAATGCTGTCCCTTATGCAGCTGCACCTCTGGAGAACTTGCCATGTGTTTTCCTTCTGTTCCACCAGGCGTATCTTTTGTCCAGTAAAACTCTCTGTGTCTGCACCCAGCACAGCAGAGACCTGTCTCCCTTAGCCAGGGTTCCTGGGCACTGTTGATGGAAAAGGTTAATGATGAGAAAGCCTGGCTGAAAGTTTTCTACTGTTCTTCTTAATTGTCATAACAATCTCATCCTGCATCACCATGGGATACGTTGTGTGTCCACATCTTTGGGAGAACAGCTTGGGAAGGACCTCTAGGACACGTGGGAGCAGAGCCCTGCAGAAGGGGTCACATGCTTCTGGCTGGCTGCTCAAGTTGGGTGCTGTGCCTTGGACGCTTGGCCTGCTGGGTGCTTCTTGTCACCGTGTCCTTCAGCATTCCCAAGGAGGTTTTGCTGTTCCAGTGTCACATGCAGTGCTGATTTCTGAGTAACTCCTTGCTGATTGGGACATCAGGGGAAAATTGTCCATATCACTAGGATCACTCTGGATTCCCTGGAGCACTGGATAGGGTGAAAAGGAAACATGAGGAGCTCCATCTTCAGCCATAAAACCCAAGACAAATATGCCCAAATTTTCCATAAAATCCAAATAATCTTTCTGTGTCTTTCTAGCCCATGGAGTCCTCCAGAAGAAAGGTCTAGCAATTCCTAGCAGAAGGCTGTTTTCCACTCAGAAGAGACAAAATTGGTGCTCGAAAGCTTCTGTGATCTGGTGATCTTGCAGTCTTGTGGCCTCTAAATAAACTCCAGTTTATTTTAAACTCCAGTTTATCTAGCCAAATTCAATTCATAAGCAATAAGGTTTTATTGAGTGATTGGAGGAGAAATGCTCAGTGTTTGTGGGAAGAAAACACTCAAAACACATGCACTTGATCCACCCTACATGATCCTGGTGGGTCATGAGAAACTGGGGCTTCATGAAGCAAGGGGAGTCAGGCTTGAAGCAGGGGCTGTGCTGGCAGCTCTGTGGCAGGATGATGCCATCACAGACCCTGTGATACCCAGATCTTGCATTTTTAGGCCATCCTTAGTTGTTGGCCTTCCCTGGTTGGCCAGCTTACCTACTGTGATCCATGAAACTGCTTCCCCTGGGCACTTCAGATGGGCCGTTGTAGGCTGTGAAGCACTTCCCAGCGGTGATGCAAGGAGGAGTGTAGGTCTGTGGTGTCTCAGGAAAGAGCACACACAGCTGTACCTGGTTCAGGTACAGCTTCTTCCCCTCCTTTCTGCTGTCTTGAGCTGTGGAAAGTGGAGGGCCCTCTGCTAAGGCAGCGAGGGGGCATTGAAATTCTCCTGTGAGCTGGAAGAGCGTACAAACTTTCGTGTCCTGCCTGTTGTGTGTGTCAGTAAACATGAACTCTGGAGGAAAATGGGCTAGAGTGTGAGAATAACTGCAGGAAAAAAAGTCTTTTAGTATATGGGTCATCTCCTTGCCTGTTCCCACAACAGGTCCAGCAATCCTTTCTACCAGGGCAATAGCTGCTGTAGGTACTGGGTAGGTCTGTGATAGCGGAGTATTCCTTGGCAAGGCTTGTGGACCTCTTGGATTGACTCAGTGTGCCAGATAATGCTTGGAAGTGTGCAACAGGGAGAAGGAAATGGCTAAATCCCAGCACCAGTTTGGAGAATCATCTCCTCCAGAGAAGCAGCAGGAGACACAAAGAACCTGAACTTCCAGAGCTGAGAGCCTAAAGCTGTGCTGCTGCCCAGCACTGATGGTCATGGCCCACATTTGATTAAGGTAGATTTAGGGACACATTTTTTTAATCCTTAACTCATTTAGGTCACTTGGTTTCCACGTTTCTTGCCCAGTCTTACTGGGCAGGGTAGCACGTCCCTGCCTTGGGGATGATTGGGGTGGTAGGAAGCCAGGAAGTGTTGATCACTGAAGCTGACATCTGACTGAGCTGGGAAGAGAAGGCTCCAAGGAGACCTTATTGTGGCCTTCCAGTATCTTAAGGGGGCTACAGGAAAGCTGGGGAGGGACTTGTTAGGCTGTCGGGCAGTGACAGGACTGGAGGGAATGGATTAAAACTAGAGACAGATCGATTCAGGTCAGACATTAGGAAGAAGTTCTTCACCATGAGGGTGGTGAGACGCTGGAACAGGTTGCCCAGAGAGGTGGTGGAGGCCCCATCCTTGGACATTTTTAAGACCAGGCTGGATGGGGCTGTGAGCAACCTGCTCCAGTGGGAGGTGTCCCTGCCATGGCAGGGGGGTTGGAACTGGATGATCTTTAAGGTCCCTTCCAACCCTGACAATTCTATGATTCTATAATTCTATGATTCTATCTCATTGATGGCAAATGTTCAGAAAAAGTCTGAGGAACAGAATTTGCATTTCCTCATTGTCAGTTCGTGGCTGGCAGGGTGCTTACCTTGGACTTGCCTGAACTAGCACGGCCAGATATTTCTAACTGCCTTTCTTCACTTCTTTCTTCCCAGCGGATCGTTGTAAAGAAGTGCAGCAGATCCGAGAGCAGCATCCAAACAAAATACCGGTAAGTTACTGTTCTGCATCAGCCTTGCTCTCACCACCCCCCAGGGCTGCGGGGTGGTATCCTCCAGCCAGCCATGGAGGTTACAAAACTTGTCTCCCCAGAATCAACACGAGACAGTCTCCATAAGCCTCCTTCTTTCTCTTGCTCCTCTTCCCCCACTACTGTGGTACCACTTGTTGTGAGCTCAGCGGAGCAGGACTTGCCCCTTGCAGCTCACTGAATACCCATATGTGGTGTCATTTACGTGTCTATTGAGCACTGCTTTCAACATGGTTCTCCTGGCATTAGGATGGCTCTGCCTTCCTCCAGAGTTGTGACAATGCCTTAAGGCCCCAGCAGTAAAGACAGGCTAGAAATGAGTTGTACACAAAATACATACACATGGATATATCAAGTGCCTGAACACAAGCACGTGCTGCCTAGGAAATGAGCAGGAGGAGCCAGAGCTCTGCAGCCACATGTGGAATTTTACTGGCATTTCCGAAACGTGGTCGGAGAGCTGCTGTGGCTGGAGAGCTCTTTGTGTTGGGGTCAAGCATCACATGCCCCAGGAGAAGGCATCTGGACCTGGAGAGTTGTGTGTGTGCAGGGAGGTTTAGCTCTGGCAGAGACCTGAGCCCTCCCAGCCTTGCTCCAGTGACCTCTGTGTTCAGTGCCTTGTTGTCCTTGATAGTGTCCCGAGTGCCGGAGGCTGAGGAGCTCAGCTGAACGCTCAGATGCTTTGCTTTCCTGTGCTTACAGATGTGACAAGGGTGGATATGTTTAGTTGTGAGTTTTGCTGGAGCAGTAAAAGGAATCAGGAGCAGAGAAGGGTGTTGAAAGGCCATGGTGAAGTCCAGCTGTATTTGTGTCATTGCTGTTTCTTCTCTTTTCCATAGCGAAGTTCCTGCAAGTCTGTGTAGCTGTCAGTGCCAGGACTGTGAGCAAAGCCTCGTGCTGCAAAACAGAGGCTGGAGCAGGGGATAGCTGGGGGTCTGAGCAGTGCAGCACCGGCAGATTGGCCATCAGAGCGTCTTGGACTTCTGTGAAGGGCAGGAGCTGTGCTTGCCAAATGCCTGGCTTCTCTGGAGAGGCACTTGGGAATTAGCAAAGGGGTTTCAGCCCACAGCCCAGGTCACACACTATTGCTGGCAGATATCACAGCAAGCTGTGCTGCAGCTGCTGCCCTCTTCTTGCGTCTCCAGTTTCTACTCAGAGCCCTTGGCCTGGCTTTGTCCCCAGCGAAAGGCATTTCTCTCCCGGTTCCATGAGGGCACTTTCAGAGGAGTCTGAGGAAGGGGCTGTGCCACATACACAGTGGGGGACTGTGTGGGGAGACAGCTGGTGGCATGTCCCTCTGAGCCCACCAGAGACAAAGCAGTAGATAACGTGGACTCTGCATGGAGCTCTCTGCTTGCGTTTGAAGGGAAGTCACATCCCAGGACACCTTACTGGCACATGTAATAGGGAGATAGGCAGCAGCTAGGGTTTCCCCAGTGCTTCCCTATCCTCCTCATGCCAGGGGCTCCTTTGCTGTCTGCATTCCCCAAAGCTGGCTGCACTGCTGTGGTAGAACACACAGCTCTTGTGGAGCAGGGTAGGGTTGTGTTGGCAGTGAGGTGCTGCTCGTACTTAGCTCTGCTGGGCAGGAGCATCCAGCTGTCGGCTGGCTCCTCCTCGGACAGTCAGTGCAAGCAGAGAACTTCCTGCTTCTCACTGGGACCTCCCTCCAGAGCCTCAGCAGATGGTTAGAAATCATTTTCAGCCCTGCTAGAGGATAGACCAAGCTTATGCTTGCCATTCACCCTCGCCTTGCTTGCTTTCCGGAGCCCACTGAGCAGGGGCCTGTTGAGTAGCTATAAGCTTTGAGCCAGGTCCAGTGAGCCTTGGAGAGCATAAAATCACTGAGGAACACCTTGTACTGGGCAGCAATGGGAGCAAACCATTTCCCAAATGTAATACTAAATTCATTGTGGCCATAGGTAGTCATGGGCTGTACTGAGGAGGGTGGGTTAGGAAAGAGCCACCTCTCATGATGATAGGGAAGGTTTTGGTTTTTTCTCCCTGTGAGGCTGAAGCAGGGTGAGGCCTTAGCTCAACTTTTCCATTTGTCCTAGTCTGATTATGTTTGACCTTGAGGCCAGTGCCTGGGGCTCTGTCCCCATGGCTAACTCTACCATTCACTTTCTGCCCAGGTCATCATCGAACGCTATAAAGGGGAGAAGCAGCTGCCAGTGCTGGACAAGACCAAGTTCCTTGTCCCAGACCATGTCAACATGAGTGAATTGGTCAAAATAATCCGGTGAGTGGGGTGGCCCCAGCTGGAATGCTGTGAACCTGTCCTCACCCTATACAAGGAAGGAGTGGTGGGGTGAAGATGAGGCAGAGATAGCTGCTGAGGATGGGGATGGGGACGTGACAATCACAGCATTGTTGTCTTGTGGTACACAATGCTCAGGGCAGGGGGGGAGCAGGTTCTTAGTTTCTGGGGAAGGGACGCTACAGGAGCCCATGCAGGGGACTCCAGTCCCCTCCTTTTATCCTTCACCTCAGTGGGAAGAGGCCCCTCTGCTTTGCCTTTGCCAGCAGCGCTTGGAGAAAGGGGCTTTGCAGAGTCCTGAGTCGCTGTCCTTGGAGCCCTGAGCAGCTCAGCTGGGCCCATGGACACGGTGCCCTGAGCGTGTGGAGATGGTCTGAGCTGTGCTGGCCTGGCCCCGTCTCTGGAGGGAGGCAGAACTTGCTGTCACGGTGCCTTCCCCGCGTGGCTGGACCCAGCCCCTCCTGCCCTTGCCCCCACAGGCGTCGCTTGCAGCTGAATCCCACCCAGGCTTTCTTCCTGC
>JANHGN010022103.1:35329-46878 GCA_024605025.1 Megaceryle maxima | reverse complement strand
TGACAGCAGTCCTCTGTGCTTCCCTCTGCTTCTCCAGCTCCTGTATCTGTTCTTGCTGGGATCTGATCTCCTGGTCTCTCTCCTCCAGCTCCTTGCTCATTTTGCTTATAGCAATCCTTTGTTTTTCTTGCTGCTTCTCCAGCTCTTTTATGTGTTCTTGCTGGAATTCTGTCTTCTGTTTTTCCCCTATTATGGCTGTAATAACCTGATCCAGAGTAGTGTTATGCATTTCTTTCTGCTTTTCCAGCATTCTCATCTGTTCCTGGGATAACTTAGTTTCTCCCTCCCTCTTTGACAGGATGGCAGTTATATGAGTGAGATTCTCCTGCAAAGCTTTTCCCTCTGCTGCCTCTTTCTGGAGCATCTGGATTTTCTCCCACAGCATTTCTACTTCCTCATTTTTAATTTTTAAGATAGACAGTGTAGTTTGGAGCTCTTGTTCAATGGAGTGATTCATATCTGTCGCTGTATTTGCTTGGGCTTCAGAGGCTATGACTGATTCCTGAAGAAGTTTTATCTCCCATACCAGTTTTTCTTTAAGTCTGTCCTGTTCGTACTGCAAAACAGGGAGGAAAAGATATGATAATTGCTTCTATATACGTTTGGTTTTCATACTAGATTTCAACTCCAGCTCCAGTGGCAGTCAAGGGCTGAAGTTTGAACTTTTAGAAGAAAACTGGAGCTATTCAGTTGGTTTCCCTGTCGATGTAAAGTTTTTACTGTCGCCCAAAAAAAGATTTAAGAACTGTACTGTACTTAGCCAACTCTATCCATAGCTGGTTTTTGGAGTCACTGGAAATGGAGAAGTGGGAAAATACTGACCATGTAAGAAGAGCTGCACTGGCTGAAATGTCTAGGCTAGTATCCTGTATGTAATGGTGCCTAAGTGCACAGCAGGGAAGAAAGTGTAAGAGTAGAGCAGACTTACATGTTCCAGCTTGGGAGAACTTTGAGTTTCCTCCTGACCCCACATTGAGCTGCTGTCTTTGAAACACCCTTTGTCAAGGAGTTCAACAGGTCTTATCTGCTTTAAGTACACCACCTCCTATCATCTGCTTGCTCTTGTTATCTCTTGGAAAAAAAGTGAGTAACTGCTACTCCCCCTTTCCCTGCCTCTCAGAATGTTGTAGACCTTTCCTGTTCCACTCTTTAGGTTGCATCTTTCCCAACTTACTCAGCCAGTCTCATCTTTCTTTTTGCCCTTCTCTGAACCTTCTCTAGCTCATGTGCTCATTTAGGGAAGAGCTGCCAGAACTGCAGCCAGGATTTAAAGTCCATGCTAAGCATGATTTAGGCAGTGGCACAATGATGTTCTCTCTGTTATGAAAGAAAGAGAACACACTTCATTTACCCTTATTTTTTTTTCCCCCCTGGATATTTACTGTGTAGAGTTTTCATGGTATCATCCCCTAGAACCCCACTGTGCCCTCTTGAATGGTCAGATCAGACTGTCATTCTGTGTTTCAAATCAGGACTAGTTTTCCCCCTGCAGGCATGCATATTTATCTGGGTCAGCACTTCTGTTTCTCAAATTTCTCTATTTTTTTTCCCCCCTCTGCTCTCACACAGACAATACTGAACAGTTTTCTATTATTAACAAACTTTATCTTCTCACTCCTTTTTCCAGATCTAGATATTTACAAATCTAAATATGGATTTAGATACAAATAATTGCTCAAATCATGAAAAGTAAATAGGGATAAGTCTGAAAATGGCTTTGACTTAAGCTTCAAGGGCAGAAATCTTCAGAACTGAGGAAAATAGACACCCTGAATCACAACTGAGCTTTATGGGAATACAGCATCTTTTCTTGTTTATTCAGAAGAATGCAATTGGAAAAGCTAAACCAAAAAACAACCACTGGTATGACTAATATTCTTCTGCTACTGTAGTGGTCTCTCCATGTTGTTTGTGCTATCAACCATCTTAATGATCTCTCCTTTCTGGACTGTCTTTTCTTACCCTGCCAGTTCAGCTACATGGCCTGGCAGTAAAGAAAAAGTCTGAGAAACAAGCAATGGTGAGTAGAAGGAAGGGGAAAAGGAGGAAATCTTGGTCAGCATTTGTGTCCTCTCTATCTTCTCACATTTGGACTGAACCTGTACAACACCACTCAAATTCAGCTCTTCACTGGAAAAAGTCACTACTCACAATTTTAAACAGGACAAAAAATATGTAAGAAATTGCCCTTTATGGCATCTGCCAGCCTCACCAGGTCATCCTTTCTTTGACTCTCGGTGCTTTTGAGTTTGCTTTCCAAAGATGCCACTTCTTGATGTAGAGTCATAACCTCCTCCTTTAGAGCAGCAGCCTCTTTCTGCAAGGCAGCTTGCAGAGAGTTCTTCTTGTGTTCTGCCACCTGTGTCTCTGCAGCAGTAAAGGTGAAGGAGAAGGGGAAAAACAAAAGGAAAACAAAACTGATTTGCACTCTACAGAGAAAACATTTTCATATCTGCCTGTGTTTTCCAAACCCTAAACCCACAAGGACTTTCAAAGCAGACATAAATAAGGGGAACTTCCAGGCAGATGAAAAAAGAGAAATGAGTGTTGAAGTTCAGATGAATGTGAAAATGTGTTTGCTCTTCTGCTTGTTGAAAGGGCAGGGCTAAGGGCACGGCAGCTCATCACCCACTGTGTTAGAAACAGAGCTGACATCCATGAAACAAGGACAGAGACAGTTAAGCAAGAGTCAGATCTAATGTCCTAAAGGAAAACGAGGAAGCAGAAGTGAAGACTGACTATGACACAGTTAATTGACCAGGAAGACTTGAGACATTAGAGAAAAGGACAATGTTGTGCTTGAAGATGCACTGTGCTGTATTCCCAAGAGAATACCAGAGGAATACGTTGTGCCCTGGCAAAAAGATAGGAAATATGGAGTGATATCAGGACAACAGCAAGGCAAGAACAATTGAGCATCACACCAGTACTGAGACCTAAGGCAAGAAGGGGAACAGACAGAACTAAAACTAAACTAATAGGGTAAACTAACTGATGGGAACTAAAGAGTGAAAAAACTGACTAGTGGGACATGCAGGAGCCATTAAATGGCAGAAGCTGTTACTACATGTAACAGATGGAGTAAAAACTACAGATATTCCAGAACAAGTGATGATCTAAGGCCTGGAAAACTCCCTATCTATAAAGAATCTGGAAAATGATCATCAGTTCCATCTCAGAAAATGAAGAAATACTGAACAGGTAAAGGCACTACATAAGCAGGAAACAGCCCACAGGGGAGGCAATGAGCAGTGGCCACACTTCCCTGTTGTCGTAGTCTGAGACAAGGAAAATAAGACAGCGAGATGAAAAAGCAATTCTAATGTGTAAAGTCTGAAAACAATGACAGAGAAAGGAGCAAGGACACCTGTCCAGCTACAATATAGAGGAAAATACCCCTGGAGGCTCTGGGATAGCCTGGAGATGAGAGGAAGAGCTGAGTAGTTACATGTGAAAAACAGTGAGGACATTACCATGGCCGTAAGAAGTGGCTAAGGAAGTAAAAAACTTGTGTTTGCTATGGCTGGGAGCTCAGACACCACATCGGTATCAGCAGGAAAACAGGTTAGAAGGCTGCAGAAGCACTAGGTACCAGAGAACTAGGAAAAGAAGCAAAGAAAGGATGCAATAACACAGGAGCTTAACACTGAATTAATACTCTGTGACTCTACCATGTAGGAGGAAAATGAAGTCACTAAGACAAGGCTTTTGCCGGTTGGTGCTTTTAAAGAGCTCATGGAGAAGGATGCTGTGAGGCATCAAGCTACATCTACTTATCAGCAACATGTGACCCAAAAGGCACCACCTCTGCACATCCTCACTGGTAGCACAGCTCAATCCACTGCCAACCACTGATATTTTCTCTGTAAAAAGCTTTCACTGATAGTTCTACACATAAGTCTTGTGCTTGCTGGTTTTCTCCTCTTCCCATCTCCAGGCACTGGACTTTTCCTCTGTGTGGTACCAAAGAAGATCCCTGCTGATGAGATAGGATGGGGTCAATGGGTTGGAAAGAGAAGTTGTACCTTCCTGGCTTTGAGCCAACTGTTTTTTCAGCTCTTGATTGTGGGCACTGAAGTGGTCCCTCTCGGCTTGTCCCTTGCTCAGCTCCAGCTCCAAGTCCTGTATCTTCTTCCTTGCATCATTCTGTAAGAGGTGAGAACAGAAGTATCACTTCACAGAGCCACTGCTGTCAGGAGACATAGAGGTACAAACTCTGAGGCAGAAATAGCCAAGGTGAGAGGGGGCAGTTGGACAGTAATGGTAGATGATTCTCCTTCCTCCCTATGGCAGCAAGCCAACCTGGCCTACAAGAATTTACACCCGTTCTGACTTTGGCACTCTGCTTGTCAGTTCAGTCCAGCAGAGGGAAGGGATTTCTGGGTGCACAGGACACACGTTACCAGATCTTGCTGAGTCTGCTTCAGGTGCTGATGCAGGTCTTGTAGGGCTCCTGCCACTCTGTCCACTGTGAGGGCTGCAGGGAGGTCCCTGGCCTGAGAAGCTGTTATGCCCCAGACAGGACCCTGTTCTGAAGAGAGAAGCCATTCTGTTTCAAGCTTTAATTGAAGGGTCTCCCAAGACACAAGACTTCTTTGACAGAAGAAGGTGGCAGTGCCTTTGACATTGTCCTAGAGGTCATGTTATGGCAAGACGTGTCACAGGCTAACATTCTGATGACCACAAACATCACTGCTACCCCACAGAAGAGTTCACTTGCCCTATGAGTTGACATGACTTGGACCTGATTTCATTTTGATGTTGGTCATTTCACCACATAAAAACATTGTCTCTGTGCAGGGATGTCAGGCTTTCAAGACCTCCCAAGGCTTGAGTCAGCCTAAATTGAAAGGGAAAGTCTATCACATCAAGGTTACAGAGAACCACCCCTCCCTTCATGTGCTCTCCTGTATGTGCTCTATAGACTTGATAACCCAGCCTCCCACACTTACCTGAGCTCCAAGTGACTAAGTCTCCACTGTCACAGATCGTGCGGTGGAGAACCAAGTACAGTTTGTCCAACTGAGACTGGGCTTCAGAGCAGGCACCGTTAGCCTGCTGACACTCTGTGGCCAACACCTGTGCTCTCTTCTCTGTGCTACAAAGCCTCAAACGTAGTTCAGACATCTCAGCCTCCAGCAGATGCAGAGAGTCCCTCAAACACCGTTCGCCTGCTCGGGACTCCTCCAGATCCTGTAGCAGTTGCTTTTCTCGAGTTGCCAGGCCAGCCTCCTTCTCCAGCACTACTTCCTGCAGTGACTTGATCTGTAAGAGATGCACAGAGCCTCAGGACTCTGCTGCTACTGAGGCAGCAGACCAGGAAGCAGAGGAAGGAATGAAGGAGAAATGCAAGCAAAAACCACACTGGAAACAGAAAGCACAAAGCCAAGTATTCAAAATGGGCAAAATAAGCTAGAAACAGGTATCTGGAGGCTAAGGGGCCAAAAAGAAGTTTCCCCATCCTGAAATGAATGGTCCAACTGTCAGGCTTTCATGCTTTCCAGTCTCAGAAATGAAGCTGTAGGTGAGAGGGTGAGAGTGGGTGGCTGGCAGGTCAAGCATCCCTCCACGGGGAGTAGGGCTGCCAGGGATGCTTGGGAGTAGAGAAGCAAAGGGGAGACAAATCAGCATCTCTTATGGCACATCTCCAAAATACCAGTTGAACTGGCTGAGAGGGAAGTGCCTTCCACAGACTGCAGTAACACCTTCTGTTCCACCAGACTGCTCAGTGCCCAACAGAGGTAGAAAAACCACCTGGAGATGTTTCTAACAGAGAGACTGAGAAGCTCCAATGGAGTCTTCTTTTTCTCCTCAGAGCTTTAATGCCATGAGCTGTATGAGAATGGAGGAAAACACAGACAGAATGTAGCAGATCAAACCTTGACCTCAGTGTGCAAAGTGTCTGGGCAGAATACAGGAGTGTATGGTGTTGGGAGGGAAAATAAGTTTGGGCCTATGAGATGAAGGTGGTAATGGATATGTTTGGAGAAAAGGATGCTAGTGCATAAGTCACCTGGTTGTTAAGCTCTTGTATTTCTCTTCTGTAGTCTGAATGGAGCTGCTTGGCTTGGTGAACATCAGAAAGAAGTTGAGACAGCTCATTGTGCTGCTCAAGGTTTTTTTCTTCCAGAGTTCTGAGGCTCTGTTCCTTCTCTTCCAGAGACAGAGTCAGCCTGAAAGAGAGACCATGCAACTCATTACTACATGGTATAACATTTAATAAACTCTTAAGACGTCTGCCACCAAGGGCAAAACTGCTTTGTCTGGTGAGGTCTGTCTAAACAAGAGTCCTAAGACAGGCTGGCAGTCACACCCAAGCATGGGCCCACTATGGATTTTTTTTTTATTTTTTTTTTTCCCACAGAAGAAAGGTGAATTACTGGCTGAATACCCAAACTTTTTGAGATGGGAATGTGAATATAAACCTAACAAAGTCTTAAAATGAAGACATCAGGGAAGAGGAAATTTTTTCATTTGACTAATGAGACTTCAAGGGAAAGGTTTTGTGAAAAATGAAAAGACATTTTCTTCCCCTATCTAGCACATCCTGGTAGGAACAGCAGCAGCTGACAGCAAGGTGATCTTTAAGATGTGTCCTGGTTTTGACTGGGATAGAGTTTTTTTCTTCCTAGTAGCTGGTACGAGTGCTGTGTTTTGGATTTAGAATGAAAATAATAATGATAACACACTGATGTTTTAGTATAAACACTACTTAGCTACAGCTAAGCCAATGATTTTTCAGCTTCTCATGCCCTGACAACAAGAAGGCTGGAGGGGGACAAGAAGCTGGGAGGGGACACAGCCAGAACTGTTGACTGAAACTGGCCAAAGGAATATTCCATACCATATAAGCCATCATGCCCAGTATATAAACTGGGGGCAGCTGGCTGGGAGGGGCAGATGACTGCTCGGGGACTGCTGGGGCATCGATCAGCCAGTGGAGAGCAGTTGCACTGTGTATCAGTTGTCTTTCCTTGGGTTTTATTTCTCTCTTTTACTATATTTATTTTCATTACTATTATAATAATATTTTGGTTTAGTTATTGAACCGTTTTTATCTCAAACCACAAGTTTTACTTCATTTTCTGATTCTCCCCCCCAACCCTCTACAGGGGGAGGAGTGAGCAAGTGGCTACATGGTGTTTAGTTGCTGGCTGGGGTTAAACCATGACAGGGAGTGTCCTAAGATTTGCCAGCACCCACGTTCTTCTCAGCTAGAAAAATGAAGGCTGATACCAGAAGTGGTAGTGGAGGCTTGGAGGAAATACTCAGATCCATAAATAATATATAGGAACCTTCATAGGGGAAGCCAGAGTGGTTTACTTCCCTTCTTCAGTGAAGATATGTGTTGAAGACTGGCAGGACTACCAAGTGAAGTAGCCTACCTACCTCTTCCTTC
Organism: Megaceryle maxima; assembly: GCA_024605025.1. Classification (NCBI taxonomy): domain Eukaryota; kingdom Metazoa; phylum Chordata; class Aves; order Coraciiformes; family Cerylidae; genus Megaceryle; species Megaceryle maxima. The sequence continues at coordinate 39,479 of JANHGN010022103.1, read as the reverse complement.
TTGCGTTCCTTGGACAGTCAGTAACATCTGTAACTGCTGAGGCTGGCAGGGACCCTGCTCGAGACCCTCCAGATGCCTGCTTGGAGTTTTTGAGGAAAGAGATGGCACATCTTTCTTGGGTGCCTTAAAGGGGAATCTGATTTAGATCAAAATCATGGTTTTAAGACAGCTTCTGCCAACCAAAGGTGTCAGGATGGAAGACTGATACAAATCCCAAACATTTAAAGTTTACCAGATCCAAGGCAGAGCTGATGGACTTACGTAGCTCATTATACTGCAGCTCATTCTGTCTCATTTGATGAGTTTCAGGTTTAAACCCTCTGAAAGTTTCATGTAACAGTATTAACATGCTGACCTAAGAAAAGAAGACCTCCTTTTAAGGAAAGGACTATGACAAAAGCCACCGTCTTCAGAAAAAACTGTAACTGAAGTATTAAAAGAAAATGAAACATAACAGGAAAATGAAACATAGCTGCATGGATAGTTCAGAACTCTGCTTTTTAGAAAATGCTGCCAGAGCCACTTGGATCTGCAAAGATCTGAAAGAGGGAATCCATGAAACAGAATGGAGAGTGACAGGCTTTCATTTACCTGGCTTTTTCACTCTCCAGGACCTTCAACAAAGCTTGTAATTCTGTGTTCTGATGCTCCACTTCTTCCCATCGACTCCTTTCCCCCTCCAAGGACTGCAAACACACTTTCAGCTCCTTGTTCTGATGTTCTATCTCCTCCCACTGATTCTTCTTCTCCTCCAAGATCTTCTGGAGGTGCACAATCTCCAGCACTTTCTGCCTTAACAGCTCCTGTGCCTCACTCACATCTTGCTGAGCTTTGTGGCCAATCACTTGCTGGGATTCTTCGGAAGCTGCTAGCTGAGAGGTCAACTCTTCCACCTCAAGTAAAAGATAACAAAGCAGTCAGAGACTACAGCTGGTCACTGTCAGCCATATCACATACTGTGAGGAAAGGGAAGGAACAACTTTTATTTCACCCTATCATGAGTACCAGATTCACAATGGGTACAGCCAACTTGTTTAAAAATCTAAGTGGGTCACCATGTTCATCTGAAAAATCACCTCACAAGACCAGCAGAAATCCATTCTGATGATTACTGGCAAACAGGCAAAAGGACTAGCCTGTGTGTGCAGCTGAGATTCAGCTGGTTGGCAAGTCTCCTTCAGAGCAGCTGAGATGGAGATCACAGTATGATGGCAGGCAGAGGGATTACCCCTTCAGCCTGCTTCTCTGCAATGGAAAGGCAAGAAGTAGCAATAGGACAAGGGGCAATGGTTTCAAACTACAGCAGAGCAGATTCAGATTGGACATTAGGAAGAAGTTCTTTACTGTGAGGGTGGTGGAGCACTGGAACAGGTTGCCCAGGGAGGTGGTGGAGGCCCCATCCCTGGAGACTTTCAAGGCCAGGCTTGATGGGACTCTGAGCAGCCTGCCCTAGTTGAGGATGTCCCTGCTTTTAGCAGGGGGGTGGCACTAGATGACCTGTGGAGGTCCCTTCCAACCTGGGGCATTCTATGACTCTAAGTGGAGAGCCCACCTGTTTGATGACTGGAGTAGCTGTTGCTGTTTCACTCACCTGTTCTTGCAGAGCACCCCTCTGCTGAAGAAGAACATTCATTTCCTCTTTGACAGTTTTAATTTCTTCCTTGTGCCTGATCTCCACTGCCTTGATCTTACTCCGAGTTTCCTGCAGCTCTGCTTGCAGCTTTTCTTTGACATTCTGTAAATGCAAATGGAAAGCAAGCTACTGGGACCTGCCATCAAGTTCAGCTTTTTTCTCTCCCCATCTCAAAATCACATTCATTCAGCCACTTTTTTTTTCTGCTTTTCTACCCAGCTCTGCTTCCACTGTAACCCTTCCTTCCAGTTGCTGATCTCTGGAGCTTACCAGACTCTGTGCTTTCAGTGCCTAAAGTAGTGCTGCCCTCCTCAGTCTTAGGTTTTACTTCCTTGTTACTGCCCTTCACTGTTACCTGGCTCTCTCAGCTTACATCCAACTGCCTGTTCTTTCACCCTGCCCTACCAGTCAGACTTACCTGCCCATTCTCTTCCTGCTCTTCCAACTCTTGCCTGAGCTGCTCTAGCTGCTGGCAGGCCTCTCTTAGCTCTCCCTGAGTTTGGAGTAGTGTCTCTAACAAAGCAATCTTCTCAGTCTCCTTTTCTAGCAGGACCTGCACAGAAATAAACAGAAGATAGACATACAAAATGTGTCTGGCACGACTCAAAGACTGATGGGCTCACTTGTTCTCAAAGCACTATGTGCCTGGTCTCCTAGGTCATTATCTGCCCTCTTTGGGGACAACTTCCTAAGTGAGATTGGCAGTTTAAACATAGTTCATCCATGGTGCATTCACAATAATTAGATTTTCAATAAACTCTTAAGTCATCTGAAAATGTGTGGCATTTCTCAACTGCCTCACCTTCCTGGAGAGGGTATCCTCACATCTTCTGCTGTTTGTCTTTCAATAGTGACTTTTGCACCTGGTTAGCAGTAGAGAATATGCAAGGCTGCTGCCAGAGGGCTGAAGCTAGCAGCTCCTTCAGAAAATTCATGTATTCTAAGTAGGGTTTGGTGAAAATTACTTCAGTTTTAAGGTATTCAGTAGACTCTGGCAAAGTACTGACATTACAGGGACACACCATCATCTCCAAGTGCTGTTCTGTCACTTCCATACCCATAGACACAGCTGGGGGTACTGCTGTCCCTAGGCACTCTGCCTAAAGAGGACTTTGAGTAGGACACAATGAGGACTTTCAGTGTAACACAGGGTTGGTTTGGCACAGGAGATACAGGCACAAAATACCTCACCAGGAAGTGACTTAAAACACAGCTCAGAAGACATCTCTGTTTTACTGCTCAGAAATATTTCAGAGAAGTCTTTAAAAAGATTTTTGTTTTATCAGCAATCCTGCTGCAGCCTTCCCTGTCCCCTCAAACAAAAACCCCATCCTCATGGAGATTCAGTCCTACAAACTCAGTTTGGTCTGAGAAGATGCTCTGAGGTAAGTCTTTAAAAAAACAACAAAAAACCAACAGAATACAATAGCAGCATAAAAATCTAAACCAAAAGGTGACATTTCTGCCTGACTTCCTACAAGAGGTGTCATTCCTAGTCCCAAAAACAACCCTGCTCACCTTTCACCTCACTAAATTCAGTGTAGAAAATATGTAGGGCTCACACAGCCCAAAATCCAGTCATCTCCCACAGCTCTAGCCTTGCAAAAAGCCACACAAATTCTCCTTTCACAGTCTTTACCTCTTGCTTTGCATTTTCTACTCTAGTTTGTTCCTCTTCTCGTTGAGCCTCCATGGTAGCAACTTTCTGCTTCATATCAAACAGCTTCTTTTCATGCTCCCCTTCTGTCTCTGCCTTCTCTTTTTCCCATTGCTCCAGCATCTTCTGCAGCTCTGAACGGTGCCCTTCCCGCTCACTTGCCTGATGAGGGGACAAAAAGACTTCAGGCCAAAGTTCCAGCCAAGCTTCTCAAAGCTTCAACCCTTCCACAAATCCCAACCTGCACAGTGCACAGCAGTGGCTTTGTGCCCTCCATAAATTATGCCCTATCAATGACCTTAAGAGGAGGGTCAGGAGGTGGGAGAAAAGGAGATGTTACCTCACCCTCTCTGATGGCTGCCTGTTTCCCAGCACCACTCTCCTCAGGATTTCTCTCTATTCTCAGCATCTCCATTTTCCAAGTTCACCTCCCTTTCCATCAGTGAAAGGATGCAGATGGACTGCAGTGCCCTGATGTCCTAGTGACAAGACAGGCCACGAACTGAAGTAAGATGAACAAGGGACCTGTTCCATAAGCTTTAAGCCCAAAGATAATACCTCTGTCAACCTCTGAAGGACAGAAAGGAACAAAGCTCCTGTGACTGCAGCTGGCAGGTATGTCAGGAGTCTTCATGGTGTGCAGGAGTCTGGTAAGATCCCATCCTAATGCCATGCTTTGGGTGGGGCCATCCAACCTTCTGTTGAACTCGTCTTATGGTCACACTGAATCTGCAGCTGCCTTTACTGTCCCATAATAGTCCTGGGGTCTTCATGTAGATCTTTGAATACTGTGTCCAGTTTTGGGCCCCTCTCTACAGGAAGGACGTTGAGGTGCTGCAGAGGGTACAGAGGTGGCTACC
>JANHGN010022103.1:14334-33128 GCA_024605025.1 Megaceryle maxima | reverse complement strand
GAAGTTCTGTACTACGAGGGTGGGGAGACACTGGAACAGGTTGCCCAGAGAAGCTCTGCACACCCCAGCCCTGGAAGTGTCAGAGACCAGGCTGGACGGGGCTCTGAGCAACCTGCTCTAGCAGGAAGTGTCCCTGCCCCTGGCAAGGGGTTTGGAACTGGATGATCTTAAGGTCCTTTCCAACTCAAGCCATTCCATGATTCTATGATATCCAGCAAGAATAGTTGCTGATTTTTGTTATCTATTGCCCAAAGTTCTTTATAACTAATTTCTCTCTTATTTAAAAATATTATTTGTCCCTTTTTAAAAAAAAAAAGGAGCCAAACACGTAATAATTTAATAACAGCCCAATAACTGACCAAACATAGTTCAGCTGGATCAAAGAAGAGAAGCTGAACTCAGAAGCAGCAGCTGTCAGGAAACAAACTGAGTCCAAATGGTGTTTATCAGCCTTGCTAACAACACAGTCTGGACTGGTGAAGTGTGAAAGTCAAGAAGCAAGCCAAACAATCTCTAAAATATCATTTGTACAGCTCTGCAAGTTCAGGAATCTTCTAAAAGAAAATACCTAGGAGGAGGACAAACATCTTGAGACTTTTTTTCTTTGAAAACCAGAACTTGTCACATTTGATCTTAGAAACCTGATTACAGCAGAAGCACAGAATCTTGTTCTATCCCTGTAACAACTTCTCCGTGATGTCTGTCTCTAAACTGCATGTGGTAAGTACAGAACCCAGGCATCAAAGATGGGCATGAATCCCCAATGACTGTGGAGAAATCAAGAGGTTTCCCTGCTGCTGGTGTAACCAACTCTAGGTCCTGCACCACAGTTAACATGAGTTAACTTAGAAAAAGAAGGCCCTCAAGATTTTTCAGCATGAGCCTCTAAGCTTCACCCTAAATAGCAGTTTCCTACTCACAATGTCCTTATGGAATAGCCTTGAATTCTGAAGATCCTGTGTCATACTACTTGATAAGGAAAGAAATATGTTCAAATGGACAGAACAAGAAACCAAAACCAGAGAGAAGCTTCAGGTTTCAGTAAATGTCTGCATGGTTTAACTGTTACTCAATGCAGAGCCAAGTTGGCTTACTTTGGACTTCACACTGGAACTTGCAAAGGGGCATAAACATGAGCTCAAGGCTCAGGAGAGCTTTGTTAGCTTTAGCTGTCAGAAAAATAACATTCAAATCATGCTCTACTGTTTTGTTTGTTTGTTTTTTTTTCCTTGGGATTCTTCCATTTTCTGTCCATGGAAGGTGGAAACAGCTGAAAAGCACACAGAGTGCCATTAATCCTCCTGTAACGATTACCACCTTCACAATTGCAGACATTAAATCATGTCCTGCTTGGGTCTCCTCCCTGCCTTTACCTGGCCTCTGCCAGCTCCTCTAAAAGGCCTTGTCTGTCCCGCTCCATAGCTGCCAGTCGCACTTCTAGGGCAGCTTTCTCATGCACCAGGAATTCCTTCTCTTTGGACACCTTGGCCAGCGCATGCCCTTGGCGAGAGGACTCCTGGCGCAACAGCTCCAGACCACTGCTGGCTAATTCTTGCTGGTGGGAAACCTGAAAGCAGAACAAAATACAATTAGAGTCTTTTCTCTGGAGTTCTCTGCAGAGCCAGCCAGTGCCACTTCTGAATAAGCCAGAGAAGACCAAGCTCCTTAACTTTGGGCTGAAAGTTTAAGAGCATCTGCTGTGTACTGCACTAATACCTCAGGCTGCCTAAAGGCTCTGGCACTGTTAACTTGCAAGTGATGTGTAAGGCCCCTCCTGGGTTGCCTGGGACCAGACAGCTCCTTCATGACAAACATAAATATCCCAGACTACATGTTTTCATGCAAAAATACTGCATCTTCCAGAACTTCCACCTTGCAAACAAAAATTCCACCAGAATCTATTCCACTGCTGGAAAATTTCAGGAAAGGTTGAGCAAAGGCAACTTTGCTCACTGAAGAAAGTGAAAATACCTATGGTTTCTCCTTCTAGGAAAAAAAAAAACATCATAAATAAATCAATCAGTCACCTTCTTTAGTAAAGCAGTTGGATCACCATCCCTGGAGATACTTAAAAGATGTGTAGATGTGGTGCTAGGGACGAGATAATGCTCAGCAGGGAAACAGCCCTTCTGGTGAGCAGGGTCATGTAGTGATTTGAGAGACAGGTCTGGATGATGTGGCCAAATTGATGGTAGACTCCATTTGCACAGTAGTTCATGTCAACAATACTCTTTACTTGCCTTACACAAAGAAGTTGTCTAATACACCTCGCTGGTATTTAAGCTTGAAAATTAACCATGACTTTTTAGCTTTTTTCTTCAGTATAACAATATTTACCAAACATCTACATACTCCAAAACTATCTAACAGAAAACAGACCATCAGAAACAAACAGTTCTCTCAAAGTTATCCCATAATACCCACAATTGTCCATTATGAAACCGACACTTAAATTATGACAAACTCCTTAATCTCACCCAGTGATGCTTCTCCCAAGCTCTTTTCACAGGGTACTGAATAGGTGTGTGATCACCTATTTCTCATCTTCCTCCTCAAGGCCTAAAGAGATCTAACAATTCACAGAATCTTAGAATCATTTCAGTTGGAAAAGACCTTAAAGATCATCAAGTCCAACTGTAAACCTAACACTGCCAAGTCCACCACTAAGCTATGTCCCTAGCACCACATCTACACATCTTTTAAGTATCTCCAGGGATGGTGACTCAAGCACCTCCCTGGGCAGCCTGTTCCAGTGCTCATCAAACCTTTCAGTGAAGAATTTTTTCCTAATATACAAACTGAACCTCCCCTGGGACAACCTGAGGTTGTGTCCAATCACTTGTTACTTAGGAAAAGAGACTAACCCACACCTCCTTTCAGGTAGCTGTCAAAAGCAAGAAGGTCTCCCCTCAGCTTTCTCTTCCTAAGTAGCCCCAGCTCCCTCAGCTGCTCCTTTTAAGACCTGTTTTCTAGAACCTTCACCAGCTTCATTACCCTTCTTCAGACATACTCCAGCACCTCAATGTCTTTCTTGCAGTGAGGAGCCCAAACCTGAGCCCAGTATTCGAGGGGTGGCCTCACCAGTGCTGAATACAGGGGGATGACCAGTTGCCTAGTCCTGCTGGCCACACTATGGCTGATACAAGCCAGGGTGCCACTGGTGAGGCCACCTTCTTGGCCACCTGGGCACATGCTGGCTCACATTCAGTCAGTTGTTGACCAACACCCCCAGGTTCTTTCCCCACAGGCAGTTTTCCAGACACAAAATTGCACATATGTCCTGAAATACAATTTCAACAGTTTCAAGACGTCGTTCCCATACTTAGCACTACCAGACAGCTGACAGGGACTTGCAGCTCTGTCCCACTCTCTAGACTTGAAACAAATGGGAGTTTTGAAAGTTTCAGACTTCACAACAAAAAAAAAGTATAAACAGAAACGTGCAGCCTTGTTTTTTGCTTCAGAAAAAAATAGATTGGGTTAAGCAGTTTGTTTCTTTTGCCACAAGTAGGCCCCACTCAGATTCACAGACAACACAATCACCTCTCTGCAGCTTATCAAAAGCCATAAAAGAGTCCAACGCAGACAGGTAGATGAAAAGAAGCAGAAGACAACTCAGAGAATGGCAGAACAGCTCTGCAAGCCATCAACATGTTTCTAAAAAGAAGTAAACTAAGCCTTGTGACCTCCAGCACTACCAAGTGTCTCCTTGACAAAAAAAAAACAAAACCAAAACCAAAGAACCCAGACACAGCTTCACTCAGCCAAGCAGACAAAAGCCCATCCAGAAAGCACCAAGTTTGGGTCTCACCTGATTGAGTTTCTCTTGGGTTTCTGCCTTCTCCTCTGCCATTGTTGTCAGCTCTACCTGCAGCCCCTCCTGCTGCTCCTCTGCTTTCTTCAGCAGCTGCTCCAGGTGGGCTTTCTCTGCACTGAGCTCTTCATTCATTCTTTCAGACAAGTTCAGCTTCTCCTGGTCAGAGATCCTTGCTTTCTTCATGTCATCCACTTTACCTGACAATACATCCTTCTCTTGCTCCAGCTACAATCACAGAAGAATAAAGGAAATGAAATAGAGTAAGATTTATTCTGTAGGAGGCTTGGCTTGGACAGAAAAAGGAACATTTCCATCTTTAGTCAGCCATACTGTCTGAAGGCAAGAAGTCTGAGAGGAAGCATCAGCTGAAGACATACACTTGGCAAGATCTTGGACAACTCTGCTCACCTGCAACACAAGTTTGTTCAGTTGCACTTTATCCAATGCAAGAGCTTCATTGATACTGCTCATCTTTGCTGTTGCAACACGGAGCTCAGCTACTTCAGCGTTCAGCTTATTCTGAGCTCCTGTCAACTCTGCTACTGACTGTTCTGCCTGCAAAGACCAAAGAACGTGATTAACAAAGACAGGAAAATCCCTGCCTTCAAGCAGCAACTCTAGATCCCCTTTTAAGTCTCTAACATACTCCCAGTTCAGTGTTCCCAGTAAGCACGTGGGAACTAACTACCCCAAAGAGCCTGTGTTGTCTGATCACCGTTTCCAAGAAGAAAGATTTTCCCTGTTTTCTACTACCAGAAACAGCATCTATGGTGGTCCTGCTATCACAACCACCTCTCCTACAAAGTGCTACCTAGGAATAACATGACCATACCTTCTCCAGTGCAATTGTGAGCTGATGTTTCTCTTGCTTCAGTAGATCCCTCTGAAGGTGAGATTCCTCCAGCGCCTCTCTCGCAACTACCAACTCACTCTGTAATAATGAATGCTTTCCTTCAAGTGCAGCTAAGTCCTTCAGTCTACAAGAAGGGCAAAGGCAATTAAGTTTTTAATGTAAAAACATTCTAATTTCCAAAACCAGAAGTACACACTGCATACCAGATATGGCAGTTTGAATAATTTTCAACAGCTTTATATTTACACCTAAATACAGGAATTTCCTGACCTGAGCTGCATCACTCTTGTTGTCATTGCTGTATGTGAAACATTCATCATTGAGAAAGTAACACAAACTTCCAAAGATCATGGAATGTTTCTGAAGAGTTCAGGTGGTCTCAGCAGCTTCCTGCCTCTTAGTTCTCTTTTGTCTTTTTGTTAACACTGGATACAAGACTTTCCAAAGTTCTTCTCTGGATAAGGCAGACTTTTAAATCTATATTAACATTCCCACAAATACTCTTGCCTTCAGCAGGGAAATGATGAAAGAGCCTGAATGTATTTGGGGAGGAGATGTGTATGAATTACCAATCCAATAATTACAGGATCACAGGATGATTCAGGCTAACAGGGACCCCAGGAGGCCTCTAAGCCCAACTGTCAGCTCAGAGCAGCTGGGGTCAGATATGGGATCAGTCCAGGTTGCTCAAGGATCTATCCAGTTGGACCTTCCAAATTTCCAGGGATGGAATCTGCTCAGATCTCTGAGCAACCTGTTCTTCTGCCTGATTGCCTTCACTGTTTAATTTTTTCTTCTCCTTAAATCCAGTCTGAACCTCTCTTGTTTCAGCTTATGCCTGTCATCAGCTACTCTGGCCAGGTTTGGAGTGACTTTTTCAAGGGTCATAAAGAAAGGACAAGGAGGCAGCTATTGCTGTATGTCAGTAGGTAGCCAGACCTGTCCACGTGCTCCCTTCACCCTTCTACACTACAAATGACGAACACGCAAAATTCATTCTTTTATGATGGGTCTGCTAAAGTCCAGCAATGCCCACCCCTGCCCACAGAAAGCTTAATGCTCACAGGAGCTCCTGGTCACGACGTGCTCTCTCCACTGTCTGTTGCTGCTCTGCCTTTCCTCCCTGGGCTGATTCTTCCTTCAGCTGCAGTTCAGTGTTACTTTTACGCAGACGTGAGGCTTCTTGCTCTGTTACTTCAAGCTGTTGCTGTAGCTCTTCCCTGGTCTTCTCAAGGTTTGCACAGTCACTGCAGAGAGAAGATTCAGAAGAATGAAGAGGCCTGAAGAGGGTCAGATCCCTGTTTCATCATTCCAGGATGGAGTTCCTGACTGTTCTCAGAAGAATTTGCTCACTGCCTCACAGGTAACTGGAGAGGGAAAGAGAAAGGAAGGCAGCTTTGCCTTCATTTAGTGAGAAGCAGTGGCTAGGAAAGGGCACCTAGTGAGCAGGATTCAGTGAAGCAGCAAGTCGAGCAGGAGGTGTCTTGTATTCCAACGTTGCTCTAAATGTCCAAGACAGCCATAGGATTCAGAGTAGAGCATGAAAAACAGTGACAGAAGAATGCTCCAGTGACAGAGGCATACACGTGGTAGGGCAGATGAGTTCTTTGACCATAGCCCTCTGAACTCCCAGAACTGGAAGCAGACTGCCTCTAGGATGCAGAAGGAAACACTCACCTTCTGAGTGCTTCCACCAGAGACTGGAGGTGCTGCTGGTGGCTGCTGGACATTTTGCATTCCTCCTCCAGTTCTTCAAGCCTTTGCTGCAGCTTCCTGCACTTCTCCTCCTGCTGTTTGTGCTCGTGCAGCAGGAAATTGATAGAGTCCTGCCTGGCAGAAAGCTCTTCTTTTAGGGCCTGCAAGGAATAGGCAGGGAAAGAGCACAAAAATAAGGAGCAGGGAAGATGGCTCCAGATAGCTGGGAGAAGCAGCAAGCAGAGACAGCTCACCTGATGGCAAAAGCTGTGATGAGAGGGTGGAGATCAAGGAGAAAAGCAGAAGACAGAGCTGGTGAGACTGGCAAGGCAACAGAGTACCAAGAGTGGGAGAGTTAGAAAGAAACTGGCTAAACAGGCTAAGTAAATGGAAAGGTTTCAAGCCAAGCGGGGCGTCAGCAGCTGAGCCTGTGGCGAGTGGTGAAGACAAGCAGGAATTCTCACCTGTGTTGCTCCTCGCCTCCGTGCCAGAGCTTCCTGAACCAACAGAAAGGCATGTTTTGCATCAACTGACTTCAGACAAGAGAGGATGTTGCTAGACTCTGCATACTGGGAACCGTCAGTGCAGGTAATGCTGACCATGCCATCACTGTCATCTAACACCACCTGAAAACCCACATCAAGCTGTTACTCTTTGCTCATTCTACTTGGTTTTCTTTTTCTATTTCTCATTTTTTTCCCCCCCCACTTCACCCTAGAGTCATTAAAAACTCAAATTTCTTATTTCTTCAGTCAATAAAGAAGTTTTGTCCCTGTGGCCACGAGTACCCTAGGGAGTTCTGAGTACAGCTACCAACAGCAAGAAGAAACAAGTGTGAAGTGGCTGGAGGCTGCCTGTTTCTTGAAGCTCTCAGGAATTACTTTGGTCTCCTTCAGCTTCTTAAAAGCACATATTCAAGCACCAGATCAACACTGGAAATAGCAATGAAAGGAAACAATGCTGCCCAGGGAATAAGGAATCTAATGAATACTGGAAAACAATAATGAAAAAACTAATGATTATAATTACTCCGAGCAGTAACACAAGAGGATAAAAATGACTAAATAAGCAGAAAGAACTGACTCTGTGAGAGGCCGTGTGAAAGATCTGATGATTAAACCCCCCTCCACAGATTGAAGTTGGACTAAGTAAAAGTTGACACCTAAATAATTAGACCAGTTGTGATTCTAGGGAGATAATAACGGTCAGTGAATGTAGAGCAAAGGAGCAGAGTTGGCAAATGCAACGATTGAGTCAGTGACCTTTTTATATAAATCTTAAGAACACCAGAGTTACAGCTCCAAGAGGGTGGGGAAACCTCCAAGCAACACTGGAATACAAATGTCAAGTAGCCAACCCAGAAAAGTACAGTCCAAGAGAGACCTTAGAGGGATGGTGAAGGAAAAGGTACTGAAACTTCTAGCAACTCAGCTTGAACTGTCACAGGACAGCCAACTTGGAGGCTGTAACAGGTTTTATGTCAGAAAATTGGTATAAAAATTAAAGAGCCAGTAGCAGTTAGTCCAGACAGTATACAACATATAGATCTATTCCCTGGGCTAGGCTGTTGCCTTCCTCAAGTACTTCTAAATCAAATTTAGAGGGATGTGGTTCCAACTCTGTACTTACCTCAGTTATATCTTTTATCAGCTTTTGGAGGGAAAGATTCTCTTCTTTGGCACTTTTAGCCAATGAAGCTTCATATTCTTTCTCTAACTGACTTGCTTCCTGAGAACAGAGTAAGGAAAGGGTGAGCAGCAAAAAGCTGCTTCCCCTGTAGCATTCCCATCCTCGGTAGTTTCCTCATGCCCCTGAGTCTCAGCCCTAGTGATTCCAGTACATTCCTTCCCATATCTATTTAATTTCTTTGCTAAAGCTAAGATAAGATCAACAGCTAGTTTTTATAGATCGCTCTGAAGCTGTCAACTCCAAGGAACGTTGATCCCTGGAGACTTCCAAGTCACAGGTAGAACAGCATTGGTACAAACCCCCCGAGGAAGACACCTGAATTGTCTGTAGCTCCCCTGCCACTGCCTGCACCCGGCCTGACTCCACACGTGTAAAACACCCAAGGAATATTTTGGCAATGTGCCTGCTGTTACCATACAGGTAGCGTCTTTACCACTCCTTTCTCTTGAGGAAGCCACACTTCTTTGTGCTTAGACTGGAAAGCATACACTGGGCCAGGATGTCTACACATACCAGGATCTCTACAGTGTCATTAAGTGTTTTCATGGTCTTCTCCTTCTCCTCGTTCTGCTTCTGAGACTGTACAAGCAAGGCTGAGAGCTCCATTACCCTGAGAAGAAAAGGTCCACGTGCCACACCAAAAGCACCGCGCACCATCACCTGCTGAAGAGCTACGCAGCTCCCAGAGCACAGCAGAGAAAGTTCAACCCAGAAAATACAGCAAAGGCAGCATTCATTTCTACAGGTTCATGTGCTTCATGTTGCAGAATGGAACTTCTTGCCCCAAAGGCCTTCTACAGAGGTGCTACAATGCTTGATGGCCCTGGGCAAACTCCTCCCAACTCCTTTAGCATAGCCCTGGGTAGCAAAAGGGCTGTACAAGAGACAGAGTTCTCATTATACTGGTCTCAATTTCTCACCAAGAGTCAAATCACAACAAAAACATTGTAATATGCAGTCTCTTTCCCAGTCTTGTCTTACTCAGAAGAGCTTCTGTCAGTCAGATGGTTTTTTCTACCCTTTCTCTTGAAGGCAATAGTTTTGACTGGGGACACAAACAAGGCTGCACAGAGTGGGCACGTTCTAAATATGAATACAGCCCATCTGTGAATCCAAGAAGCAGCCCCAAAAGATAATGTTGTGAATAGCAAAGTTTAAAACACATTTACCTGTCTTGAAGCTCCTTCTTCTCTAGGTCCTCCTGGACTTGTAAGCACATCACTTCTTGTGTCTTCTGGTTCACTTTCTGTCCTGCTTGCTGCTGCGTGTGATCCTTCAGGACACGTCTACCCAGAGTGACTGACTCCCAGAGCTGCACACCAGAGTTCAGGTGGGAGCAGTTTACAAGTATAGATCCAGAAAGCCTCATTTGCTCTGCCTTCAGTTCTGACAAATCTCTGAAGTACAAAGAAAGAGCTCATGTTCACACCACCATCTTTATCAGCCAACTCATTTCTGAAGCACGTAATGGTGCAACAGTAAAAGCTGGCAGGAAAGACAGTATCTTTGTTGGGGACAAATCATTCAGGTGACACTCAGGGACACTTTGACAGTTGAGCAATGAGTCTACTGGATAGCTGAGAAATTCATCTGCTTTCTCCATGGAGATAAGAAGAAATTTATGGCACAGCCAGAAAGCTTCAAGGATGGACCTCTAATTAGTCTTATTAATTGTTGCTCCTGCTCTATATTATAAATATACTTTCAATAACATTAATAGATGTAAGAGAGGAATTTTATCAAGGTCCCCTGCTTTTATACCTAGAGGTTCAGCCTTAAGTGACCTATGACTAACACCACCTGGACTGCTAAGAGACTCATGACAGTATCTACACAATAAACATTTCAGGAGAGTGTGTAAGAATAAGCCCAGAATGTGTAACAGAACACCACAAATAACTTAAGAATTAAACAGTTGGTCAGGTCCTACTCTACACATCAAGGAAGGCTTATAATCAAATGGCTGCACTGGTTTTGTGCATGTACAAGGCAGCTGTGACAAAGGAACCTCAGAGACCCCAAGAACAAGAAAACATTCATAGAAAAGAAGGTATGAAACTAAGCTAAATAAATTGGATAAATGCAGTAACAGGGTAGAGAAGCTGTTCTTTCTCTCAACAATTGATACAGGAATAAATGGATGCAAACTGACCAGAATAAATGTATGCTGGAAATGAGAAGAAAATAAAAATATATGTTCCTAAATGATCTTTCCATCAGGATCAGTGAGAAAAGAAACTCAGTGAGATTTAAGGCAGATTTTCATCACTCTATAAAAGGGACCACTCCGCATGCTGCACGCAGAGCTTTGGTGAGTCTCTTCCAACGTGTCCACACTGTGTGAACTCACCCAAACATCACCACAGTCAAGTCCATCTGTTCAGGGCCTCTGTGTTGCTTATAGCCTGAGCCCCTCAGTTTTATCTGAAAATCCAGCATCAAACAAAATGATTCTGAAACCAGCCTGAAGTGTGCTTAGTGACTGTCAAAGGAGAAGTGTCTCTAACTGCAACTAAAATAACATCAGGGCTCAAAAAGCAGCTGTGAGGAGAAGCTACTTTTGGGGTTTGTTTTGTGAGAGATCTCGGCTTCACTTGTACTCACCGGTCAGTGGCGGTCTTCATCTCCAGGAAGTGACGGCGGAAGGTTACCACCTGACGCCATAGGCTGAGCAGACGGTTATGTTCACCCCTTAAGTAGTTGTCATAAAGCTAAATACATAAAGACAAAAAGAAATGCCAATTCAGCCTTCTCTGTCACTGTATGAGTCTTTCAGATAGAAGAACGACCATCACCAGGTCTCCTTTAATAACAATTCCAATGGGGCATCAAGGACTGAAGAGGTACCACAGAAGCTTCCTCAGTAGACCTGCCACCTGGCTTCAAAGAAGGGAACATCCACACTCCTGCAGGAGTGGCTCTCAACAAAGCAAAGTGATCATCTCACCTTCCAGAGGTATCCAACAGTCTTGGCAGAGACTGACAAAAACAAACCCTTCCAAGACCAGTGCCAGATCTGCTTACAACAGGCTACTGTCCTGCTCTTCTGTTGCCTGCTCTGAATCAAAAACACACAGACCCCTCTGGTCTCTGCTGCTGTAGATGGAGATTCAAGAACTATTGAAAAGACAAGCGTTCACATGTGCCTGCCCTCCAGTGCCCAGCACCAGCAAGCGTTTGCCTTTAAGACCAAGCAGTATTGGTCACTCCAGGTGGGCACCTTCCATGACCACAATTTGCTGACACTCCTCCATCTCCCACCCCTGCCTTCTGCTAGTCAACACCAATACACCCTCACAGAGCCACGGCTTCCACATAGCAAGTTCTCATTCCACTCTGGCATCACCTCTGACATTTCTGTAGCTCATCCTTACCTCCCGCTCACTGTGCCATTCACTCTCCTTCAATTCCAGCTCCTCCCGGGCCCTCATCCAATCTGCTGTCAGTTTTCCAACATCTTCTTTGAGGGCTGAATTAACCTCATTTGCTTTTTCTAGGTGCTCCCGCAGGAAAGTATTCACTTCTGCCAGATTCTCACACCTTGGAAAGGGAGAAACAGAAAGCAGGCCACTCAAACAACAACCATCTGTAAGCAGCATCCCCATGACTGTCCATCTTCCTCAACCCTGACTTTGTTGTCAAACTGAGAGGCGGTAAAAGTGCTTTCTAGGATCAACTAAGTGGTGCAAATTCATTTGCTGCTTCTTGCTCTTGAGCCTTCAATTTACATCAGTGATTTCAGTTCCCCATTCCTCTTCAACTTGGATGATTCCCAACAGTTAACACCTTGCCTCCCCTTTGTGCTGTCTGATCATTGGATGCATCTCCTTTTTCTAGCATTGGCCTGAGATGCTCACCTACTGAGCCACAGAGGCTGGAAAGGGACCTTAGGAGGTGACACAGAACAATGCCCTGCTCAAAACAGAACCATGCAGCACACACCACTTTTACAGCACCACTGAACAGACTGTGGACCTTTCTCCCTTGGGAGACCAGGTAGCACTGACAGGCTTTCCCTCCTACCCACGAGCATCCCGGATACCCAATATGAGGGAACACTTCTTCCTTCTACCTTTGCTGCTCCTCTTCCAACTGAACCAGTGCTTTCTCCAGGCTGTGGTCTTCTGTGGCTTCCCACCTGCCTGGAAGGGACCCCTTAAGAAGGAAGGAAATGTTTAGTCAAATTTTGTGTTCCCTTCACTACTGTTGCATCCATCACTTTCCTCTCCATTTGTTGGACACCTCAGAAGCTTGTGGATTCTTCCAGGCCTAACAGTGTCATGACTACAGAGAGCAAGGGAGGGGAAGGGTGTTACTCAATGTGAGTAGCTCTCCTCAGTCTCCCACACTCTCAGAGAGGTATCCTCAGCTCATGACTGCCACTGCTCACCTAGACTGGAAGCCTGGCAGTACCCTCCCACCCTTTGTTTTCTAGGTTTCCCTTAGCTATGAAGCAGAAAGCAAAGCACAGAGCCAGCTGTGTATGTTGGACACCAACGTTCCTGCCTTCCAAAATGCTGGGTTTCAACTGATTCTTTTTCAGAGACAGCCACAGAATGGAAGAGGCAGCCCAGCCCTCTCCCAAGACAGAGGACAAATGTTACCCCAGCAATAAAGCACTCTTGCACTCAACTAAAATCCTTCCTGATGGGCTTTTCTGGGACTATTGGCTCCTCTAAGAATGACAACTGGACAAAAACACTGACGGGCAAACTTTCAACACTTCTTTAAATCCTAGGGCCGCAAAACCTTATTTCCCTCTGCCATTGCTTTGGGGAGCTCTTTGCGTTAACAAATGCTACATACGCTATCCTTAGTTAGCAACCCGCACGCTCACCCCTCCTGCTTCCAGCTGCTGCTCCAGCTCTCGACACCAAGTCCGGTACTGCAGTAGCTAGATGGATAAAGAGAAAGAAGATGAGTAAATGCAGCTTTTAACAGACTTGGCTCCTCCTGCATTAGCTTTTCTCTAAGATTTTACAGCCTAAGCACAGTACGTTTCTCAGCATTGCCAATACAGTCAACAAAAAGTTATTTTGATACAGGGAAGCTTTATTTTGCCTAATATTAAAGAAATTGTGACAGGGTTTCTTTCACAGGTAGTGCTCTCTGCTCATCCTAACCCCCTGATGGCAGGCAAAACGATGAGACAGCCGTGCCTGGCCTATGGTCACCATGTATCCTAAATCAGCATTTCCACCAGAACAAAAGTCCAGCGGATCCTTGAAATTAGAAAAATGAGTTTTTCAAACCTGCTTTTCAGTATTTAGCAAGTCAAGTCAGTTCTGATCACAGTCCTGCTCAGCCGCTGCAGAACACGGATTTCTGCTCAGCTGCGGAACGAACAGGGGCAAGGAAAGCAGGATGACCTTAGAGCAGCACCGTGAGCACGGTCGGGCTGGGCTGGGCTGGGCATGGCCCGCCCCGACCCTCCGCCCACGCCCGGCACCTTGCTCGCTGCCAGCGCTCCCGCGGCCCGGGCAAACCGGGCCCGAGCTACCCGGGGCCGCCCCAAGCCACCTTCGCCGGCTCGACTCGCACCTCTGGACAGCCCCCTGCTGCGGGGGCCAAACAAAGGCTCGGGAAAGCGACAGCGGCAGGGCCAGCGGGCCGGGCCGGGCCGGGCGGAGCAGGGCGACTCCCGGGGCCTCCCCCGAGCTCCGGGCTCGGCGTCGCCCTAGCCGTGGCAGCGCCGGGGACGGTACCGGGGAGAGCCCCGTTGGGGCCGCACCTTTTACCCCCCCGGAGATCTCCGCCGCCGGTCTCCCCCTGGGCGGCAAAGGCAGCCCGGGCACCCCCGGCCCGTGTCCGAGAAGCTCCCCCCCAGGCAGCGCCCGCGCCTCTCACCTTCGCCTGCAGCTTCCGCACCAGCACCGCTTGCCGCTGCTGCGCCTCCTGCGAGCTCTGCAGCCGGAGCCGCAGGGTCTCCCGATCCCGCGCCGCCTCCTCGGCCTCCGTCGCCATGACCCTGCTCGGCAGCCGGGCCCGCCGCCCGCGCGGCCCCGCCCCGCCCACCGCTGCTGCTGCGCGGGCAGCTCCGCGGCCTCCCCCGCCGACCGCGCTCGGGCGGCTCCCGGGCCGGGCCGGGCGGAGCAGCTCATCCTGCCCGCGGGGTGCGACCGGCAGCCGGGCCTCGAGGAGGGGGAGCCGGGCTCGCTGGAGGCCGCTCTGGCAGCGGCTGGGCCCAGAGCCTGCCCGCCGTGAGCCGTGCCGGCCACACGGGCTGAATCGGGACGGGGGCTGTGCTGGTCATGGAGAGAAGCTCCTGAATCCCCCTGTGATTCTGTAAGGCCCTCTGGGGAGATACCCGCGCACCCTCCTCCCAGCCAGCGGGACGAGGGCCGACAGCACTTCCCAGCAGAACAAAAACGCTTGACCTGCCGGGCCGAGCGCTCCCAGCGCCTTTGCATCACCAGCCAGTCCGCTGGAGAGCAGCAAATGCAGCCACAGCTGCCCCGGCCTCGGCGGGTAGTAGTGGGTGTGGAAGGCACTTGCACCTGCACGGAGCAGCCAGTTGGAAGTGCAAATGGTGCAAGGTGATGAAGTAATTGCCAGATCATGACTGCTAAGCGTGACTTTCTACAGTTGTAGCTTGTATCTTATTTTTCTCTCTTTACTATTCAGGTTTTCTAGGTAATGATCTCCAATATAGTGGGAAGTTAAATGTAGTTGAGGTGGACTCAGCTCCATTTGGCTAGTTTAATAAAGCTGAAGCATGTTTAGACACCCAGGCAAAACTGAAAAGTTTGAGCAGTGGTGTTAACATCTTGTGAAGCAGCAACTGCAAAAAAGGGTTGAGCTCTGAAAACCTTTAAACAAAGCAGCTGTAGCTTATTGTTCAGCAGGTGAAGAGAGAGGTTTGTTTAGAGCTGTAAATTCCCCTCAAATGAGGAAAAAAAGAGAAAAAATTCTGAAACAGCAGCTAGACAAGCTCAATCTATAAATATGATGCCTTTGTACACAACACTGCCACAGGGTGAGTGCATCATTTTATGCTGTCTCAACTTTTAATACCTTCTGAAACTGAAGTGCTGCTCTGTAAGAGCTCAGAACCTCTTCTTGTGTTTAAGCACCTCTGGGTCTCCAAAGGGACTTGCTGCCAGTCACAGCAAGCTGCTGGATGCTCCAAGCGTGTGCTCTCTCCGACCCTGTTAGGCCTGCTGGGCCTGTGATGGTGGGACATGGTGGGGGCAGCTCTGAGCACTCCTGTGTCCTTGGATCTACAGTGGAAATGAATTCTCCAGCCTTGCAAGAAAAATGCTGCAGCCTCAGCTGGGCTGAAATCATGGGGCTTGATTCTCAGTGGTTCAGCTTCATTCTTGCCTGTAGTGTTGTGAACTTCTTGAAGGTCTCCTGAGATTTTTCCTGTTCCAGTCTTCACCGTTTGGAGGCTACTTTGATCCCAAGACAACTGTCTTTCCACCTATTCCAAGGGACAGCATTTTTACGCTGTTTTCTTCATGCTGTGGCTTTCTGGACCTACCCCAAATGCATCATCACAGCAGACAGGTACATTTTAGTACCAGTGTTCTTGAGACAGAACACGTAGTGGATAGTACCCCTGTGCTTTTCTCTGGTCTTGTCCTGTCCACAGTTCACTACTATTCAGAGGTGTAGCACAGTCAGTTGATAGCCAATGACACAATTATTTCATTGGACTTCCAATTTTTTTGTTTCTCATCGTGACATTGTATCACAGCCTCATAAAATTATGCCACAATTTCCCGTGTTAGTAGGAACTTTATGGTCTTTGTTTTGCTCTGGCCCAAGACAAGGGCAATTTTTAATTACAGCATTAATTTACTTACAGCATCTCTGAGTTGTCAGTCTTTCCCTTCAAAAAGCACAGAGCTGTTAATTTCCTTTCTAAAATTATCTTTTCCTTTCTAAAATTATCTTTGCCTTTCAAAAATTATCTTTTCCTGCTTTTAAAAATCAGTCCCCAAAACGCTATGGTGTAAAGCTCTAAATTCTCACAGAAATAGAATGCTAATTTATTTCAATAAGCAAAAGCAATGTGACAGCCAATGGCTTAATATGTGGAATTAACTCAATCCCCTAAGTCCTTTCTGGAAATCAGTTCACTTGGGAAGGAACAATGAAATTCCTGATAGATCACTAGAATAAGGATTTCTG
This sequence comes from Megaceryle maxima, assembly GCA_024605025.1. Classification (NCBI taxonomy): domain Eukaryota; kingdom Metazoa; phylum Chordata; class Aves; order Coraciiformes; family Cerylidae; genus Megaceryle; species Megaceryle maxima. The sequence goes on along the minus strand of JANHGN010022103.1, from coordinate 16,938 downwards.
TGTGGGGGTCAAACTGCAAGTTTGCAGCAGTGAACAAATTCTGACTCTTGGCATCACATCCAGTGGAGCCTTTTTGGAGCCGTGTCAGGGCAACCGGCTTTTTATGGAATATTGGCAAGTGCACCCTGGGAACTGTGGGCTCTGTGGGCAAGCCCATCATTTTCTGCTTCTCTCAACCCCTGCCTTTATTCTGCAGCGTCCTCTGACAGATCAAACAGAGAAGGACCCTCCTGTTGTAACCTCAGGTAGGACTTCAGCTGGCTGGCATCCAGCAGCAGTGCTGCAGCCAAATGACAAACATCTGCAGGTGGCAATGTGATCCCAAGGTGTGTGCTTCGGGTATTAGCATCTGCCTGTGCCCAAGCGTTAGAGTATAAACAGGAGCACATAGCCTGGAAGGGGCTTGTGCAGCTGTGGCTCCAGGGTCTACCTCACTGTCTCATGGGTCACATGGAACGTGCAAATACGTTGACCTGGGTAGGGCCTTTTATCTGCAGGGAACAGCAACTTTTTCAACACAGTGAACTTCAGCTCCCCAGGGTGATCCCTTCCTCTTGCCCACTCTGGATGTCCATAGGAGTAAGTGAAGTTGTCTGTTTGAGGTGTAGGTCATGTAGATAATATCTTAGGATCTGGAGAACAGGAGGCAATACACTTCCAAGGAACAGGGACCTGGGTAGTCCTTGCTTTTCAAATCCCCACACACACTCTGTGAGGAGCTGCCTTTACAGAATGGGCCAAGAAGGACAAATGGGCTGTATGAACAAAGCCACTCAAGTGGTACATGTAAACTTGGCCAGTGCTGAGAAGTATTACGCTTTGAACATCTCATCTGCTGTGTCCTATATCTGACCTAAAGCCTGCGCTGGACTGAGGGCTTCCATCAGCGTATTGAAGAGTCCAGTTGAGTTTGAGCTTAGCCAGCTGGAATGATGCCACATTAGTGTAGGGCCACAATAGGACACCCTAGTCTGTGGGTCTTATTCAAGGGCAGCATTCCACTCTGGGGCCATGGGGCTCAGTGCACTCTGTACAGCGACTGTGCTCCCATGGTCCCAAGCACCTAGATGGAGAGTGCCTCAAGAGAGCCTCTCTTAGAGAGAATAATTTGCACATGCTTGCTTTTGCTCTTTATTTTCTGTCTAGGCCTTCCCAGCCCACTAAGGTCTATTATTCTCAGACATGTCAGTATTGTTTGAACATATGATTGTGCTTTTAATCTGAGTTACTAAGAGATGGGCCCATGTAATCACATTGTCCTACCTCCTGCTCTTTTTGTGGTTGTTTCCTAAATCATTCGTAAATCCATTTGCAAATCTCAGCCAAGTTTGCTAGAGCAGTAGAGCTCTTAGAGGTACTGAATTCTTACAAGTGTTGTGGAAACTGCAAGCTGGATTGACTAAGTGGGAACTCAACCTTTAGCTGTTCTGTGGGCTACTGGCAATACCCCAAAGTGTAGAACCAGACACAGCACACCACCTGCTGCCCATAGAATAGATCAGAGAATCACCATCAAGGTTGGAAAAGACCTCAAGGATCATCAAGTCCAACCTTCTACCTAACACTTCCACGGTCACTAGACCATGCTTTGAAGTGCCACATCTACTCACTTTTTGGATACCTCCAGGGATGGTGACTCCACCACCTCCCTGGGCGATCCATTCCAATGTTTAACTGCTCTTCCAGCAGGAAGGTGGGTGATATGGAAAGGATAAAAGGATGGCAGGATTGGGAGGATCATGAGGATGGCATGGAGTGACTGCTGGGGAATGGTTTTATCAGAAGCAACTCATCAAAAGCTGCTTTGTTTTGATAGGGGATATCAAAATTACAACTGACAGCAGAGGAAAGACCATTAGGTCAAAATCAGGAGGGTGGGGTTTTAGATCTACCTTATTTGTGATGTCTGTGAAATCACTGAATGCTTCTGTCCTTCAGTTCCTCCACCAAAACAAGGTACAGCGTTCAGAGCTCCTCATATAGAAAGGGCAGCAGGTTGTCCTTTATGAAAGTAGTTTGGTTTTTCTGATACTAGTCAGGGTGGGAACTGCTACAGCAGCCACAAATAAAGCTAAAAAGTGTTCTGTATTTTCCCTTTCTTGCTTCAGAAATAAAAATAACTGAGGGAGGAGGATTGGGCTTAGCGTCAGTGCAAGATGAGAGAAACGTCCTGTTAAAACCTTCTCAGTCCAGCCCAGTTCCTTATTTCCTGAAGGCTCATTTAGAAGAAAACTGCTCAGTTTTTGCAGCTTACAAAAGACCAGCTTGCTCCACACTCTTTGGTACGGCTGAAAGCAACAGGAGAGCCTTGACACGTACGTAATGCCGCTTCCTAACGACCAGCCTTCTTGCGGCCGTGGGGCAGGCGGCTCTTGAAAATTTTTGTCTTCTAATTTGAAAAGAATGGCTGGCGTTCAGCAGCCTCTGGAGCAAAGTCTGGAGTTTTGCTGTGTTTCCAGCTCCTCCACTGTCTCTGGCCAGAGGAGGAGGCTGGGGCTGCCTGCAGGGTGCACTGCTGCCCCGCACTGCACCGCCGCCCACCCCGCGGGCAGCCCCGCTGGCAAAGGCTTCTTCTCCAACTGGGCCTACATGGATTTTTTTATT
>JANHGN010022103.1:1235-14234 GCA_024605025.1 Megaceryle maxima | reverse complement strand
ATTCAAGCTTGAAGATTAACTGTGATTTTAAAGCTTTTTTAATTCAGTATAACACCTCTGCTGGGTATTTGCCAAATATATGACCTACTCCAAAACTAAGACCATTTAACTGAGAACGGGCCATTAGAAACAAACATTTCTTTTTAACATTAAAAAAATGTGCTCATTTCTGAAACCAAGAGTATAGAATCATAGAATCATTTAGTTTGGAAGAGACCTTTCGGATCATTGAGTCCAACCATTAACCTAGCACTGCCAGGGCACCACTAAACCATTTCCATCAGCACCACATCTGCATGGCTTTGAAGCTCCTCCAGGGATGGGGAGACCACCACTGCCCTGGGCAGCCTGGACCAGCCTTTGAAAACCCTTTTGGGGAAGAAATTATTCCTCAACTCCAACTTAAACCTCCCCTGGTGCAACTTGAGGCTGTTTCCTCTCATCCTATCACTGGGTCCTTGGGAGAAGAGACTGACCCCACCTGATTCCAAGCCAGTAGCTTCCTGCCTGTTAGTTCTCACTCTCCTCTTACTTATGTTAGATACAAGACTTTCCAAAGCTCTTCTTTTGGCAAGACAGGCATCTAAAGTCCAAATTAAAAGTACCACAACTACTTTTGCCTTCAGCAGTGAACTGATGCAAGAGCTTGCAATCTATTTGGGAAGATATGTAGGAATTTCCAATCTAATCATTACAGCATCACAGGATGATTCAGGTTAGTATGGGTGATGTTGCAAAATGGCACCTCTTGACCCAAAGGCTTTCTGCACTCATCTAGTACACAGGTGTTACTATTGCATCTGATGCAAATAAAACAAATTTGCCCCTGTGCAAATTCCTCCCAACTCCTTGAGCACAGCCCTGGGTACCAAAAAGGTTGTACAAGAGTCAGAGCTCTCTCTACGCTGGTCACCAAGAATCAGTTAAAGGCAAAAACATTGTAATATGCAATCTCTGTCCCAGTCAGAGTTTCTGTCAGTCACAGTTTTTTTCCATCTGTTCTCTTGTAGGTAACAGTGCGGTATATGAAGGCACAGACCCCAGTTAAAGGTGCAACCAGAATCAGTCTTATTGAGAGCACATAGACTTTTATACCCTTGGGTATATAGCACTTTTATATCCCCAGGCCCTGGGGGTGGTACTTCTGGATGCTCTTTATAGCACACGCAGGCTTGTATACCCCCAGCCCTGGGAGTAGTACTTCTGCAAAAAGTTTTTCCATCAGCCTTACAGCAGCCTGACTTTCAGCCGCTGTTCATGCGGCATTTCCTCCAAGCACCATCCAGGTCATGCCACTTCCTCATTCCTCTGTCTCGGCCTGCGCATTGACCCCCACATCTCCCCCTCTTTTGTTTAATTGCTGTAATAATAAGAGAGTTTGATTTTTCCAGTAGCAATACACAATCAAGAGCAGTAATTATCAAGCAACGCATTACCACAACCAAACAAGGCAAACAACAAGCTAATGCACAAAATGCCAATAAAACTTCAAAGCCCATGATTCCAAACTTTTTGACCCAATGCCCTAGTCCTGCAAGCCAAGAGAATCCCTCAAAGGGGTCCCACCTGTCACTCACCTGAAGCTTCTTTGTTAAGTCCTTAAGATCTTGAATGTTTTTATGGACAGATTCAGAGTGATTGCTGAGGTTCATACAACACATAGCTGCGGGAGAAGAATGAACGCATTCAACACGGATCAATGTGATCTAAGTTGCCATTGTTTATTCAAGCACACACACAGCTTATGTATCTTTTCTATATCAGTGCACGAGCTACATTACATTGCTATTGGCTACATGCTCTGTCCACGTGCCTTACATGCACCTGATTATCACTAATGATTGGTTAAATCTACACAGCCATGTCTTCCTTATAAGGCAATTGTTGACATTCTTGCAGTTTCTTATCCTGTTGACATTCTCGCAGTTTCTTAGCTTGTTCTAGCAGCTTCAGCTTACTGCTATTGCAAACTGTCTGCCTTGACATGTCTCTACTTGCCCCTCAGGCCTGATTATATCAGGGCAAGGCCAGACATGTCAAGGCAATACTGAGTCTGGATGGGCCACATGTCCATTCTTCTCAAGATACATTGCTACACATAACCTCTAAATTTTCACACCCATGCCCTTGGGCCAATAACAGAAAATCTATAGCTGCTCTATTTTGCAAGGTGGCATGTTGTACTGAATCAACATCCATAAGCAACCCAGAAAGGGCTTGGCTAGTGGCGTTACTCATTTTGCTAAGGCAGCAACGTACCTTGTTAAATGCCTGCGCAGTACCCATGCCCGGTATAATGGATCCTGCTATAATATTACCTGGGGACCAGAATTCAGCATTTTGAGTCACATTGTGTATTGAAAGCGTGCTGCCTAAACTGCGTGTGATTTCTCATCTTTTGATGTATCAGTCATGTTAGGCGTCAATAGTGTTAATCTTCCCAGTGTATAAGGACCCCCTCTAATATGAGAGGGGATGCTTCCCACGGATAAAAAGGATACCAACTGGCAGCTGCAATGGGGCATTGGTGCCTAGTGACACCTTAGCTACCGTGGTGCTGCACCAGGCAGTGGTGTTGTGATAGACCGTGATGGTACTATTGACCAACAACATCTTGGTGTGGTTCTTACCAGTACAGTTAACAAAATAGCACACATCAGCTTGTAAGGATCCCAAAAGTCGGAGTTCTTGTGGTTCAAGGATAGCTATCGGGAAGGTGTGCAAGATCCAACCATCAACCAAAATGTTCCATATGCCAGGGCAGGCTCTGTGTACGATGCAGCTGTTGCACAACTCATACCACTTGTTTTGAGCCACTGGCAACCAGACAAGGCAAGCTGAAAGCAGATCCCACGCCTCCATATTATTAGCAGCATTGGACCTTCCTATGACCCTGTGGTCATGTCTCACACATGCACTTAAGGGCATTCCTTAAGCTGGGGAGAGCTCCCAAAGTGTCTCCGTGTATGAGTACCATCACTGACATCACGATTCAAAAACATAAGTACAAAGGTAGTGTTCCAGAGGTGTTCTTGCAGTTAGTCAGGGCTCCCCCTGTTTTGTTTAGTGAGGAACTGTTTCAGTGTCTGATGGGTGGTTCCACAATGGCCTGGCCTGTTGAAATAGTTGCAGCATTGCAAGGGCGGCAGTATGTGTGTTGGCAATCCAATTCCCCTCTATGAGTGGGCCGGGTAAGGTCATATGCAATCGCACGTGCACGACATCATAGGGTTGTTTGCAATGAGTAATGTAATGCCATAGCCGCTTCATTTGTGTGAAAAAAAAAGAGGGTTATTAACTTCCCGCAAAAAGGCATCTTCGATATGCTGGGTCAATGTCACTACATAATGGGAGTCCATGACAATATTGAGGCCAACAGACTCAAAGAGCTGGAACGCCTGTGCCACTGCAGCAAGCTCCATAACCTGAGTGGAGCCTTCCACAACCTGAATGTGCAAGTGCCATTTCCCTGAGGGCTCTTGCAATACGACTGCCTTGTCCATGGTTCCAGACCCATCTGTGAAAACCATCAGCCCCTGAGGTACAGGTGTACAACTCTGAGTTATAAAGGCTTAGCAGAGGGTGCCTTGGCAGGTGCACTGACAGCTGGCCAGTAAAGTCCACCAGTGCAGTTTGCATAGAGAGGCTTTCCACCAGGAGCCAAGTTAAGTCCTTCTTAGTTGTTGGCAGGTATATGATACTCGGTTCCTGGCCATTCAATGTCTGCAGCTGCTGGTAGCCCTTTTGAATAAAGTCGGCAAACATCTCAACAGTCATTGTTACAGTTTTGGTAAATACACGTGGTAAAGAAATCCATTCCAGAATACAGAAGATCTTTCGCTGTTGGATCCCATTGACCCAGAAGTCCATATGGCTGGAATTTAATTGTGGATAATAATAAGGGCTACCACCAAGTAAGGCACTATGCAATGGCTTTGTCGATGTTCAAGGGCTTGCGTTACCAGCTGTAGGGCTTGAAGACCCTGAGACGTGAGGCATCGCTCAGAACAAAGGTCAGGATTGGCCTTGAGTGCCTGAAAGGCCAGAGCCAATTAACTGTTCACAGCAGTTTCTGCAGTCATTAAGAGTTCTGAATTTGGTAGCCAGGCAAAGTGCCTGTGGCCATGTGGCATACTCTGTGATCTTCCAGCTCAGGTATTTCCAAGGCGGCTGGGTCTACACTTTCTCTTCAGCCACACATAAGCCTGGATTCATAATAGCAGCTCAGGTGGCCAATACAGTAGATTGCAGTTCCTCATTTGAAGTTGTCAATAACAACATATTGTCCCTATAATGGTAGATAACAGCTCGTGGAAAGTGGCGTCAAACTGGTTGTAGCGCATTGGCCACCACCAGTTGGCACAGGGTTGGGCTATTCAGCATTCCCTGAGGCAAAACTGTCCAATGATAACGTTCTGCCAGCTTTTAATGATTGATAGCTGGAACAGAAAAGGCAAACTTCGGAGCATCCTCCATGTGTAAAGGGATGATGAAAAAACAAGTCATTCAGGCCAATGACAAACACTGGTCATTTAGCAGGCAACATAAATGGCAAGGGAATACTGGCTTGGAGGGCCCCCATCAGCTCAATGACAGCACTGATTGCACGCAAATCATGTATCAATCGCCACTTGCCACTTTTCTTGGTGATGACAAAGACAGGCATATTCCATGGGCTAGTTGTGGGAACAATGTGGCCCACAGCAAATTGCTCTTCCACAACTTCATGTAGACAAAACGGCCATTTGTTTTTCAGAGGCCACCGGTCCACCTAGACTGGAGATGTGATTTTCCACATAAGCTTTATGGACAGCTGCTGCACTCCAGTGGCCTCAGTTGGAAAGGTGTACTCAAGACGAGGCCAAATTGACACAATATATCCCTCCCCCATAAGGTACAAGTGACTGGCATTAAAAACAGAGCAGCATGAGCAACCTTCCCCTCTGGTCCCTGTATTGTCAACACCTGGGCACTCTGCTTGGGGCACTGCATTTCCCCCCTACCCTGACAACAGCCGAGGTGGGATGTCGCACCAGCCAGTCAGATGGCCATTCTCATGACTGAATGATAGTAACATCAGCCCTGGTGTCCACTAGGCCCTTAAAGTCCACACCGTTAATACAGCATGTCATCATCAGCTGGTGGTGTGTTATTGGCTTCGTCCAGAAAACCACCGGCTGTCCAGTGCTGCCCAAACCACCCTGTCAGTGCCCCCATCCAGGACTAGCACTAGTTGTGCAATTTATTGCCCCTCTAGCACGTGACAGGGAGGGGTGGGAGTCCATGCCATAATCTTTATCTCCCCATGATAGTCTGCATCAATCACCCCTGGCAATATGAACAGCCCCCGAGATCTGGTGAGCTGCTCCTGTCTTGGCTCCAGGGCTGGGTTGGGAATATATTTTTTTTGTTGCTGTGCATACACCATACTGAGGAGGAAGAGGCAGCACAGAGGAAAGGACAGCCCTGCTGCTGGCAGAAGACTGGGGGGGAAAGTCTGACAAATCACCCTGGAGGAAGGAGGGCAGGGAAGCCCCCTGAAGAGGTGTGTGGGCAGGAGGGCTGGGGAGAGCCCGCAGTCCCCCCCACCCCCAGTGCCATGCCGGACTGGGACATCACGGCATAAAGATGGGGAATTTATTGGCAGGAGTTGGCAGACCCTCAGCTTGCATTCTCCACTCCCTGGCTCCTGGCTTGGCACTGGAGTGGCAGCTGTGGCGGCAACCAGCAAAGCGGCGTGGCATACTGCCCCTCCCCTATTAGTTTCTCATTGCCAATTGCCTGTATTCCTGCTATATTGTCCAGTACCCTTGCCGTAGCAAGCTCCTTCTACTCGGTCAACCACACAGTGTACTGCATGGAGGAGAAAGTCATATGAATCAACATCTTCCAGTCACATGTGGTCATAGTATACCCATCCCCGACTGTGCTAAACAGATTAAATGTGAAAGAAGCCATAATCATGGACTGATTTCTGCAACTGTTTCACTGCCTCATATAGCAGGGCCTCCCAGCTCAGGGCTTGGTTGCTCTGGTACCACACGGGGGAAGTCTTTAACATGTCAGAGTCCCCACATTTAATGGCTTCCTTTCTACACTTTTCCAAGACCCCTCAATACCCTCTCATTTCCTCCTCTGGCCTGCCTGACCCCTCCCGTGAATGAGATGGTGCACAAGACCCCTGACAGGCCCCCTGGGTGTTATATGGGGGATAAAGATCAGGTTCTTTCTCAGGGCTTTCCAGCCTGGGATTCAGAAGGTCCTTTTCCTCCAGACTGCTATCATCCAAGGGCACTGCTGTGGGGGCATCTGACGGTGCCAATAGGGCCGGCAGCGCAGAGGGTGGGGCTAGGGGAGCTGCAGGCTCCCCCACCTGGCTGGTGCCACAGCCACCTGGGCTCCACTTCGCGGGGGCAGGTGGAGTGTTGGCAGCCATGGGGGGTGGAGTGTGGGTTCCATTATGGAGCTGGCACAGTGCATCCAAGGTCTGTTGCCATGTTCACAGGTGTTTAGCAGCATCTCTGTCACCTTGGGTTGCGGCTTCCCACAGCTTGTCCCCAGTCTTTTTCCATATATCAGCATCAAAGGTTCCTGCTGTCAGGAATTCTGGAATGTGCTTCTGAATCCATGTAAGCATAGTCATGAGGGGTAGATTTGAAACACTGTGACCCCAACTCTTATGGATTCACTGTAATACATCTACGTTCAGTTTCTGCTCATTCGTGAGTGAGTTCCCCATGGTTCCCGGCTGCTCACCTGCCATCCAGCAGAGGCGATGGGTGCACACTTGTGCACACTTCACTTGGTTCAGCCAGGCTATGCTGCCAGTCTGGATTCAATGAGTCTCCTGCTTAAAGTCCCTGTTTGGGCGCCATTTGAGGCATATGAAGGCATGGATACCAGTTAAAGGTGCAACCAGAATCAGTCTTATAGAGAGCACACAGACTTTTATACCCTTGGGGATTCTATGTATAGCACACAGACTTTTATATCCCTAGGCTCTGGGGGTGGTACTTCTGGATGTTCTTTATAGCACACGCAGGCTTGTATACCCCCAGCCCTGGGAGTAGTACTTCTGCAAAAAGTTTTTCCATCAGCCTCACAGCAGTCAGACTTTCAGACACTGTTCACGCAGCATTTCCTCCAAGCACCATCCAGGTCATGCCACTTCCTCATTCCTCCGTCTCAGCCTGCGCATCAATCTCCACATAAAAGTTTGACCAGGGACAGAAACAAGGCTGTGCACAATGGGCATGTTTTAAACATGAACACAGCCCATCACTGCATCCAAGAAGCAGCCACAAAAGATGATGTTGGTAATAGCAAAGTTTAAAATACATTTACCTGTTCTGAAGCTCCTTCTTCTTCAGGTCCCCCTTGACGTGTAAGTGCATCTCCTCCCAAGTTGTCTGGCTCATTTCCTGTTCTGCTTGCTGCTGTGCCTGGTCCTTTAGGACAGGTCTTCCCAGAGTGATGGACTCAGGAAACTGATAATATTCATGCCACAAACTTTATCATCTCCCTTTTGAAACATCTAATTGCACAACAGTAAATGCAGCAGAAAGATGATATCTTTGTTGGGGACAAATCATTCATCTGATACTTTAGGATCGGGATGCATCTTGATAGCTGAGCAATGGGTCTGTTTGATGGTTGAGGAATGAGTCTGTTTTCTCCCCAGAGAAAACTTTGATGATCCCCACAGTTAACATCTTGACTCCCCTTCAAGCTGTCTGATCACTGTATGCATCATCTTTATCATTGTCCTGACCTCCACATCGTCTCTTCCTCCACTCTCTTCTTCAAGTTTCCATGTCCTTTTCCCATTCCCAGTGTTGCACCATCACTGCCCTCACCTTCTTGTTAGGCTTCTCACTGTCCTTGTCCTATACACTATGTAAGATTTGTAGCAAAGACATCACCTTCTTGATCTGGTAATTGCACTCCAAAGACATATGTAGAGCTCTCCATGAAACTTTCAACAAAAACTGAAAAGTCAAGCACTGCAGGATAATGACCTTGGGGCCACAGATTGTTTTCATAAACTAAATTTCAAGACCAAACAAGCACAAAACTCAGTTTCTGGATCAAAACAGGAGTTGTGTTTCTTTTACCTTTGCTTGCAACATACATAATGCAGCACACAGATGCCTTTTGCACCATACACGATTTATCTCTTGGGCAGATGAAAAAAGCAAAGCAGAGAAAGCAACATGGCAGAAGATGCCTGTGGTGCCAAGTGCTCTACTGGCAGACTCTGATATAAACAAAGGATGTGCTGTTCAGGTAAAACCAAACGGGGAAACTCCTGTACCATGAAATGTTCAGGATGTCAGGGCTTGATTCTCAACCTAAAGTAGGGTTCTGCTGAGTAGCTCACCTACTGAATCACAGAATAATTTCAGATGGAAAGGGACCGTAGGAGGTCACCTGAAACAAACCCTCACTCAAAACAGAGCCAATTAGCACACAACACTGTTACTGCCCACGAGAACAGGTTGTGGACCTTACTCCTTCCAAAATGTCTCATCCAACTGCTTCCTTAGGTACACCAGGTAGCACTGACAGGTTTTCCCTCACTTCCACCAGCATCTAGGACACCCAGGATGAGGAAATACTTCTGCCTTTTACCTTTGCTGTTCCTCTTCTAACTGAAGCAGTGCTTTCTTCTGACTTTGGTCTTCTGTGGCTTCCCACCTGCCTGAAAGGGGTCCCTTAAGAAGAAAGGAAATGCTTAGTCAGAGTCTTGTGTTCCCTTCATTACTGTTAGCATTCACTGCCTTCCCCTGCATTTGTTTGGTATCTCAGGAGCTTGCATCTTCTTCCAGGCATAACTGTGTCATGACCATGTAGAGGACTGGAGGGGAAGGATGTCCCTCCAGGTGAGTAGGATTCCTCAGTCTCCCACTGTTGCACTCTCACGGCAAGGTATCCTCAACTCATAACTGCCAGTGCTCACTTAGACTGGAAGCTGGGCAGTACTCTCCCACACTTCATTTCCTAGGTTTACTTTAGACATGAAGCAGAAGAAAAGCACAGAGACACTTCTGTATGTTGAACACCAGCATTCTTGCCTTCCAAAATGCTGTGTTTCAACTGATTCTCTTTCAGAGACAGTCATGGAATGGAAAAGGCAGTCCAGCACTCTCCTGAGACTGAGGACAAATGTTACACCAGCAGTAAAGCACTCTTTCACAAAACTTCTTGATGGGCTTTTCTGGACTGGTATTTCTGGCACTACTGGCTGCTCTAAGAATGGCAACTGGACAAAACACTGACTGGCAAACCTAGAGTGCTTCTTTAACCCCTCAGGCAAAAAAACAATACTGGTTTCCTCTGCCATTGCTTTGGGTATCTCTTTCTTCTTCTATGTTAACAAATGCTACGTACACTATCTTTAGTAATCAACATGCATACTTACATGTCCTGCTTCCAGCTGCTGCTCCATCTCTCAACACTGCTTCCAATACCACAGTACCTACATGGATAAAAAGAAGGAAGGTGAGTGAATGCAGCTTCTAACAGATTTGCCTCCTCTTGTATTACTTTTTCTCTGAGCCTTTACAGTCCCAAGCATAGCACATTTCACAGTGCTGCTGGGACTACTTGCAACAGTCAACAAGATGTAGTTATGATATAGGGAAGCTTTGCTTTATCTATTAGTAAAGAAATCGAGACAGGGCTTATTTTACACTAACCGCTATGAGCTATACAGGTGGAAAAATGAGGAAGACTTAGCCAGCCATGCTGGTGACCTATGGCCACCATGTACCCCAAACTGTTATTTCCAACAGTCTAAAAGTTCTGTGGGTTTGTGAAGTTCGCAAAATTAGTTTTGAAAACTGCTTTTCAATATTTAACAAGTAAAGTCAACTTCTGGCCGCAGTCCTGCTCAGCTGCACAAGACAAACTCCGGCGAGAAAAGCAGGACGACCTTAAAACGCTGCGGGGACCACCGTCAGGCACTTGGCCGGTCAGAGCACGGCCTTCCCCTACCAGCCTCCCTGGCCAGGCCACTCTCGCACCGCCCCTTGTCCGAACCGGCAGCCCCCGCCCGGCGCCCGCCCCCGGCCCGACTCTCGCCGGGACCAGCTCCTCCTCCAGGACCACCCCGTCCCCGCCTCTGCACCTCCGGACTGCCCCCCCTTCCCCTGCATCTTCCGCAGCGGCACCGCTCGCCGGCGCTGTCCTTCCTACGGGCTCCCGCCGCTATGGCCCCGCTCGCAGCCGCGCTCGCTCGGGGCCGCTCTGCGGCGGCTCTTCCCCTCCCGCTCCTCCCTGCGCTGTTGCCGCGGTGCATCGCTGTGCCCTGCGAGCTCCGCTCACGGCCGGTAACGGCCCCAGAGGACGCTGCGGGGAGAAGGGGTGCGAGGAACCGACCGCTGCCACCGGCGTGGGGCGGGGGATGTGGGGACACCGGGGTGGAGGGATAAGTGGGGCAGGTCCGTCGCACGGGGAAGCCACTGACCAGCTACTACCGTCTACTGAAAGCTCAGGCTTCAGCCCGACTGAGCCGGAGCGGGAGTTCCAGCGGTACGAAACCCGAGCGTACACGGGGGGATTCCTGAAGCGTTTCCTCCCTGTTTTGCATCATGAACTGGGAGCAGCTGGAGAAAAACTGGATGGGGAAGTAAGCTTCCAATTTACAGGACAACGTACTCTCTGAATTAAGTCTTACTCTATGAGCTCATGAAAGAATACAGCAGACACAAACAGCAGAAAGGGCTCAGTCCCCTTTGCCCACACCAGTCTAGTACATGAGTTCACTTACCACTCAAGTCTTGAGGCTTCCTAACTTATAACCAGTAACACATAACTAGTGCAGTTATGAGGAAAAAAAAGCAAAAAACACATTAGTTCCCGAGTGAGAGTGCTCATCCTTCCTCCTCCATCATGGTGCAGGTATCCTCTGGGTCACACTGCAAAGAGCAAATACCTCAGCAGTCCTAAAAAGTACCTAACTGTCCATGACAACATTCCAGTCGTGTGCCGTCCCACCATGTCTCAGTAATCGCAATGAGCTCATGGCCCTACTACCAAACACCTCCAATTCCTCCTACTTATTCCCCATGCTGCGTGTATTAGTATATAGGCATTTCCCAGAGGAGGGTTGAGCGCATTGCTTTTGCCCTTGGGGGGGTTGAAGACTTTCTGGTTCTCAAAAATGCCAGCATGCCCCACAAGTGCTGGGCTATGATGCCCATGAGCATCTCTAGCAAGTCTGGATACATCCCCCTCTCCCTTCAAAACTAAAAGTTTAAAGCCCAGACAATCAACCCTGCAATGTCTTGTGCAATGATTCCCCCTTTGAGAAAGGTGTTTCCCATTTGCTGTCAGCAAACCTGGTGCTGTATGGGTCATCCTGTTCAGAAAAGCCAAAATTGTTATGGAGATACCAGCTACAGAGCCATGTATTAATAGCCTGTATAAGCAAGTCCACACAAGAGACAGCATTTTGTCAAAAAATGACAAGACTGCTAGCCCAGGGTGGCAAATATGCAACTTACCAGTTCCATAGTAGCATAAAGTTCCCATGTCTGTAGTGATTATCACAGATCCTTCACAGGCCACAGAGTCTTCACTCCACTCCACCAGCTGTGCTGTTTTGCAAGTGATGTTGTTTGGGTAACCACTGTGGAATGGATTCCATACACAGCAGTTGCACTCCACCCTGGGAGCTTCCTCGGTATTGTACCTTCCCTTCATGTGTGAACAATGTTGTACCTTTAATAGAAGTTTAATTTCTAAGTCACCTCCAGTAATTATTCCACACGGGTGTTGATGCCACCCTGCCAGTACCCAACACACAGGCTGTGGCTGTGGATGGCCCCTCGGTACCAGTGGTGCTGTTGCAGAGGTCAACACTGACCTTGGCCTCCAGCAGCTCATCATCTGCCCACTAGCTGTGAGCACAGACAGGAAGCAGCATGTTGCCAGTTCCCATCCCCTGTTGGGGTGACCCCCTCTTGAGAGCCAGGCTTTGCATCTGGAGGGCATCGTACCCATCTGTCCTTCTGCTTGACGGAACAGGTTGGGTCCAGCTCTCTGTAGGTGTCTGTATGTTCCCACAGCCTGTATCTCACTTCCACCTCTGCCCTCAGGAAGCCTAAACCATCACCCAGGGTGCCCAGATTGCCCTCGGGACTTGAGTGCAGGTTGAGGACTCGCATCACTCCCAGCTGCTGATGAGGCAGTTGCTGAGCTCTGACACTAGAGTGAGGCATTGAGCACAGCCAGCTGGATGGAATAGCCAAACGGGACTGGCTGGTTCAGCTCCAGCAGCATGATGTTGTTCCTGTCAGTGATGCTACCATATTCTTCCTGAACCAGCAGCCACCTGATACTGTGCACTTGGGCCTCAGAGCCAAAAGGAGGCCCAGATCACCACATGCCACATGGTGATGTGTCTAGAAGGAGAAAATGGAGAGGGGTCACAGGGAGCAGAGGCATGTGCTGCAGCAGCTCAGCAGTTCCCAGCTTCAAATGACCACAAAGCCAAACTTCAGCCACACCTCTGCCTGATGCTTCCCAGGGACAAAAGGCTGCATGATGCCTTTGTGAATCATGCAGCTCAAACCCCACCATCGATGCACAGGTAACATCAACCTTTATCAAAAGTAAAATGTTTTTAGAAATGTTCCAATAACTCTTGCAGACAATCCCCTAAAATCTTTAAACACATCCCTAAATTCTGTTAATCCTGAGAACCCAGCTAAATCCAGGCTCTGCTCACTGCCCCCAGCAAACAGCCGCAAAACACAGTAACTGAAGGCAACTTCATACAAGATACTGGGTTGCAAAGTGCAGCCATAGAAATTTTACATGTTACCTCAAAAACCTGCACATGCATGTAAATAGCTTCATCTGATATAGAAATAACAACTCTTCCCTGTAACCCCCATCGGGGGGGGGGGGGGGGGGGGGAAAAAAATTTTTTATCCAGGTTAAAACCAAAAAAAAATAATTTTTTTTGTTAATTTTTTTTACACCCCTGTAAAA
>JANHGN010022102.1:94514-140694 GCA_024605025.1 Megaceryle maxima | reverse complement strand
AAGCATTCCCTTCTAGATTCTTGTAGGAAATGCAGAGGGAATTAAAAGCTGGATTTTCTGAGGCTCTGTCAACACTGGTGATGTCCTTTTACCCAACACTTCAAGGATTAAATGCAGCCACCCAAAATATGAGAGATGCAGACATGATTTTTTAATTTTTTTTCTGTGCCCAGTAGAAGTAGATCCATTAGCCCCAATTCACAGGAAAGTGTTCCTTCCAGTAGGCTATAAAAGGAAATGACCCCTCTTCATATTAACTATTTTCTACCTTTTTGCTATCAACAAAACTACTGCAACGTATTTTCAGAGGACATAGCATCTCAGCAAAGAGACTAGCAATCTGAAACACAGCTGCCACATTGCACAGTACTCCCTGAAGAGATTATGTCTAATGAAGAGTGTGGAAGATAATTTTACAGGTCATTTCAAGCAAGATAGTTGAGGCTGGAGGTAAAAATGTTGTTATGCCAATAGTGGAAACTGTTATATTGCAGGCAGAAAAGAAATTATTAAACATATTATTTTACAAAGAGTTTTGAAGTATGTATTGGGTTTGATAATGCCAGGAAACACTTGATCTGAAAACTACAAAAGCTGAGGAATAATCTAAGTCTCAAGGCAGTTATGCACATCACAACCCTTTTTTCCTCTGTTTTCATCTGATAATTTGTGTGCCTCATTTACTTTACAACTGACATTTTAATGCATAATTATCCTTCCTCACATGTGTAAGAAAACATATTTATTTTTCACGGTGTAAAATATTTCAAAGTATAAATAAACAGTACAACCAGATGTCTGACTGAATTAGGGTATTCTCACTAGTTTAGCACACAGACAATCTGTTCTTCAATAACATTTTTTCAGCAGGGAAGTTTACGTACAAGTACTATCACTTTCAAATCCCACTACACATCAGCACTCAGATTTGGGGTTACACCTTAAAATGCACTTTCCATCCTCTTGTAAACCACAAAACTGTGCTCTTTGCCAATGAAGTACTTGCAAAAGAAGAAAAAATAATGTATCCACATTTCTGTATTTCTGGAGACAATCTAATATGTATGTTGCTATATATTTTTTTTTTTTTTTACCTGGGGCAAGACTTGATAACTAGATGGAAGAAGACTACTGTAAAAAAAAAAAAAAAGTGTTCACTTCCACATCATTACTGTTATTAAATTCTTTAAAAGTAGCCTCATCTTTCGGAAACCATTTAATTACAAATTCTGCAGATAGACTGAAGTGTGTTTTTCTTACCAAAGGTTCCGAATTAAGAAAAAAAACCCAAACCCATGATTTTTCAGCACAAAATCCCGTTAGAATTTCATTTTTGCACGATATCACAAAGGCAGCAGTCTTCTATCCATTTACTGCCAAAAGAGACTGTGTGACTACTTGGCACAGCTGATGAGCCCAAGGTACGTTGCTGAAGTCTTGCTTGCAACAAAGGCAGCAGCCACCTGGGACACAGTAAAGCTGTTCTTCAGAAAGAGAGGTACCGAATGCATACTCATTTGATATGAAGCACGTTGTTAAGCACAAGTGCTGAAACTCAGAGAAAGCCTTAAAATATATGAGGAAGTCTGTCTCTCTTGCTACTCAGAGTCAGTTAACTTTGACTGTAGTATTTCAATATTTTTCCCATTTACAGGTAATTTAATATTTAGATACACTATACTGTCTCAGCCTATACGTAACAGAATAACCCAATCAGTGCTGCTGAACTCATTGACAGAACATGAAGCCAGCTGGACTGATCACTGACAATTACTCTGATTTTTAATGTGACCATGCTATTTTACAATTAATGAATCATCTGAAAAATCATCTGCGGGGCGGGGGGGGGGGGGGAAGGGGAAGGCAAACTCAGTGTCTTTTATTAAGCAAATATTTCCTGTTATAAAGGGAATGTGTATCAAGGCTCAGGAGTAACACCACTGAACTGAAGCAGTTTGATGGATTCTGCCTTTTGCTACAAATACAAGAAGAAATTCTCTTAAAATTCTTATTTTAGAATCCAGCCACTACACCACTTAAAGGCAGTCACAAAACAACAGAAGAAAATAATTTTCTACTACTGCAGTAACATCAGCATATGCACTAACTCACCACTTGAGGAAAACCATTCGTTGCTATCAGACTACTTTTCAAGCAACAGTCACATGCCATATTACACCAGTAAGCATGTTACTCTCTCAGTAATGCTTAAAACTAAGTACACTTCAGCTTTTTTTGGACATCAGCTGTATTCTGCATTACTATTCTGCATTAATCACCATCACATAGAATGTTCTTAGGGCATCTCTGCACGTGCCAATGATGCCTATCATTTTCCAGTTGTAAAAGAAAAAAAAAGAGCCTTAGCAACTGGGATATACCAAGAAATATTCTATCTAAAATGTAAGCAACTTTAGTTAAAACATTTTAATACATCAAGTGATGTAATCTAGAGAGTTAACTTCTTGTGTTTACATTTAAGTACAGACAAAACTTTCCATCTCAAGGGACACGTAGCTGCATCTCAATGGACAGACCCACAGATCCCACAGTTTAGACTCATAGTCTAATGGGCACCAAAGATTCATACACAGACTTTCACAGAAAAACATGGCACCTAACAGCATGACTAGCTCCCTGAGCCACCACATCTCTCAAGAAGTAGCTAAAGAATAAACACTGACAAAGCATGTATGGACAGACAGATGAGGTGCACACATGCTGAGCCCAAGTAGAGTCACAGCACACAAAATACTGATTTTACATAATTTATCTGTCAGGATAATAAATGCCCTCCCATCAGCAGTATCTTTGGGATCTCCAGAGACCATATGACCCTACAGAGAAGTAAGACTCATATAATATTCTCTTACCATAAGAGTATCAGGAAATACTAGTCATTTAAGAATTTTCATATAAAATAGAGAAAAGTACTCTGACTGCATGCAGATGACAAAGGTTATAAACAAGTGTATCCTAAACATGGGCCATCTGATTATGTTCTTGGCCATTTAAAGGCTACTTGTAAAACTAACAACTTGTGGCTGAAAAGATCGATCTGTAAAATGTACCTAAAACATGATGTAGGTGGAATTTAGGAAGGCAAAATCAAAACCTGTGTTTAGTAATCACCATACCCCAGAGCAGCCTATACTAACTGCATTTACCCCTGTGAGCCCAGGAAGTCCTTGCAGTGGTTATGTGTTGGCATTTTCCATATGTGCCTGTGACTTGTCTCCTTTCTGTATCCAGAGAAGCCCTAAAGGGCAGCTTGCCCATGCCTAAAGTGCATCTAAAAACCAAGCACTGCTCACTAAAGCACCTTTTTAGTACCCATTATTTAACTTTGAAAAGGGGAACATTCCTCAAATTTATACCCATTATGCTTATGAGGTAGCTTCTGTTTATTCTCTCAAAGACTGACGGAAACACCTTCCATCAGGGAAGGACTACAGGGTCCTGGACATACCTGTACCACAGAATTAGTCATGTCATTGACATGACAGAACTGAAGATAAATTCCTGCACTTAGTGCTACCCTAGTTCTACAAAGCAGTTTTACTAGGATGTAGGCTTTCCACATTGCCTCTCAACATCTTACAGTGGCAATCTCCACACTTGTGTGTTGGACCAAGAGCTGCTAGGCTTATACAGCTGAAGTAAAAATATCAGCACTCCACAGACCCTGAAGCTTTTGTTTTAAGAGATGCTTTGAACCACTTATGTAAAATGTATCCTGTCATAGCTGCACAACCAATCGGAATGAGTACACAGCAAAGGAAATTCAGAATTACCATATTAGTTCACAGCTGAAGTCCACTAGTCAGAACCAATCTCTGAACTAACCATCATGAGGTTTTTCTTCAGAAAGCATTCATTAGACAGATGCATTCAAATACTCTGAGATAGGGTTTAAGTCCAATGTGCCATAACACATGCTTTTACAGCTGCATGACTACAGTAGTCTACAAAGAAACTTAAGAATATCAATACAGCAGTGAATTCTGAAAACTCTTGTTGTTCTTAACCAATTTCATACATAATCAAACACTGTGAGTGTTGCCAATAGTATTTCCTTACTGTTATTCATTTCCTACACCAGTGTAGTTGGGAAGTGGCTGTCAAGTCCCTCATACATAAAACAGCAAAAACTATGAGAGGGTGGTAACTGGAATTCACCAGTTAAACAACAAAATACAATTTGCACAAAAGAAAGTACACATCTTTGGTAATCACCTGAGACTTCAGGACTCATCTTGAGTTGCTTAATACCCATTTTCCCCTCTGTGGGATAGCTTCTCCTCAGAAGCATTAACAAGTAGTAATTATAGAAGTCATGCTGACAACACATAACCTGAGGGACACTGCCAACAGTGAATGTCAATTGACCTGGATGTCAGAAATCGCGGCTCCTGGAACCTTTATAATTTACGTTTCATTTAGTTTTTATTGCATATGTTCTTACACCCTACTTTAAATTATAACCACCCAGCAAAACTTAAGAGAATGCAATTACGCGAGGCTACGTGATTTTGACAAAATGCAGTAATGAAAGGATTATGGTTTTACCAACAGGCTGGTAATGTGCACTTTCTCTGTGGGAGCAACTGATCGTAGGAGTTGAAATTTCTGTAACTATATTAAACCCATTAGACAGCGTTAGTTTGAAGTACGACCAGCGCTCCCCGCATCGCTCTCCACTCCCTTTACCTGCCTTGCAGCGGGGCAGGTATCACGGTCTGCGCCTAGTGAGGAGACCTCTGCCAGCGGGGCTCGGAGTGCCGCCGCTGCTCCTCCGGCTTTCGCACCCACAAGTACCCCGGGGAAGTCGAGGAACGACGAAACCGAGTGCCCGCCGCGCCTGTCCACCTGCGGGTCCCGCCACGGCCTCTGCCCCGGACGGAGCGCAGCGGGCGGATAGCGGCACCTCCCGCCGGCCGCGGCAGCCAGCCCAGCCCAGCCCAGCCCAAGCAGGCCCCCCGCCTGCCAGCACCTGTCCCACCGCCGCCGCCTCCTTCGCTCCCTCCCGAGGGAGTTAGCGCAGAGGCCGGTGCCCCAGCCCGGTCCGCGCCCGCGCAGAGAGCGAGGAAAGGAGGGACGGAGGAACTCCCGGGCCCGGCCGGCGGGACTCACACAGGGTAGAAGGCGTAAGGCGGAAGGGCGCCCTCCTCGCACGGCTCCGCGTCGAGCAGCAGGTAGTCCTGGCTGTCGTTCCGCCGGGCGCCGGCCGCCGGGGAGCTGCTCTTCCGCGGGGCGTAAGGCTGCGCCTGGCTCATGGTGTCCCGCTGGCGCGCCCGGACGCAGCAGCTCTCTCAGTGCGCCGCGGAAGCCGGTCTCACTGCGGCTCTGGCTCGTCACAGAGCCGCGTCCCACGGCGGAAGGAAAGCAGCGCGGAGGGACGGCTCCCTCCCTCCCGCCCCGCCGAGGGGTTACTATGTCAACCGCTGCTGCCGCCGCCCCAGGAGCTGCTGCCCGCCGCGCTGCAGGCGAGGCGCAGCTCGGAACGGGGGCAGTGAAGTTTGCGGCGCGTCGGCTGGCGCGGCTGCCCCCGGCCGGCGGGAAGGGGCGGGAGGTGGGAGGGCGGCAAACTCCGGTCGCCTCTCCTGAGGGGCCGCGGAGCCCCCTTCGCGCCGCCTTCGAGGTCCGGCCGCCCCCTCCAGCCCCCGCCCGGTCCCGCCGGATCCGAGCCGATGGCGGCCGGGTCCCCGCGGAACTGTCTGTCAGCGGCTGCCCCGGCCACTCACCCACCGCGGTGGCACCGTCTCACCTGCGCTGGCACGGTACGGCCTGCTGGGTAGGGAGAGGTATGCACACCTGCGCTCCAAAACATCCCCAACCAGAGGGGTTATATTCTAAAGACGACCTCGTCAGGGACAGAGCTGTCACCTTCAACCACATCCTATAAAACAACCCGCGGTGGCTTGAAAATATAAAAATCACGCAAGGCTATGCTGCGGAGACCTGGCAGGGATCAAGTGGGCAGCCAGCGGGTACCTCCCACCTCCGGGAAGTGGGAGCAGGTCCTCTCCTCTTGCTTTATTTTAGCTTGGAAATAAAGTGTGTGCAGTGCTTGTGTTCTTTTGTAAATGTGGTTCACCTGTTTCACAGCAGCGCTTGTTTTCTCACCTCTAATGATTACAGATAAGAAAAGGGGCAAAATATCACCTTTCTTATCAAGAAAAAAAAAAAAAAAACCACAATAATTTTGCAATAATAACACTTGAACAAAACTCAGTCCACTTGTACTTCCCAGTTCTGATTCACTGGTAGCACTTTGATAATACTCCTATTTTACTTAGGTAGATTGTAATAGCTTACATATACTAAAATAATTACAAATTTTTCAATGAACAAATGTAAGGCACTGAAGAAATAACACATGGCCTAGAGGTGTTAAACATAATAGGCTTACTATTTCATAAGGGAATATTCATAACTAAATAATGTAAATGTACAGTTGCAAATGAGTCCATCCAAACAGCTCTCCCTCATCCCCAGTCACGTTCACTTATTCAAATGGTCAGCAGTGCGTGTATTCGAATAGTGCACAGCCCTTTACTCTTCAGGCATGGACACCTTCCCCTTATGTAGTGATATGCTGGAAAACTAACTGGGCAAACCCCAGCATCAGCATTCACAAAGCCTGCAGGCAGGTTGACACTGCCCATGGTCTCCACCAGCCTTTGCCAGACCATGGTTTTAATTACTGCCTGAGCTACTGAGACTCGTTTCACCTACTGAACTGCAAGAGGAGGAGGTATATAGAGATCCGCAGTCACTGAAGTTATGATAGTATTTAGATGAGGTTCAGAATTGCCTGCAGTCAAGAATAATTCCATGGTTGCTCAAAGTTTCTGAGATTTCCTTAGTTGTCATAGTTATGGCTGTTAAAATAAGACTCTAATGGGTTTTAGAAATCTTCCTTTCTTTGCAAAACTTTTTTTTTTTTTTCTGTTAAAGAATATTTTATTTTAAGTAGGAGGTTTAGTAGCAACATTACCATGTTCATTTTATAGTTCTCATGCTAATTCTTATTTCATATTACTGTAAAGCCAGGTATTATAAAGTTATGTGCAGGCTTTGCATTTGAGAAATATCTTGTTGATAATACCTCACATTTTTATTGTAAGAAAACTGTTTGCCAGTAACAGAGTACTTTATGATGGGAGGAATTTTAGTGTGTTTCACTGCTCTTGTGCATAACCATTTCATTTCACTTGTCCTGCTGTTATGACAATATAGTGCTTCTCTACTTAGTCTTTTTTAAATATTCCCCAAATATTTGCAGATTTTGACTGCTCTGTTTGATACTAGACTGGTGTCTCAGATCCTCTCTTCTAAGTCCTTTATTTTTTTTTCCCTTCTTTCTTGCTCACCCTCTGGTATATTTCTTGTTTTAAACTAATACCATCCTACCTTGCTGATGGGTTATTGGTTATTTCAGAGCCTGCTCAGCCACTTCCTCTGTTTTCTTCTGCTTCTTCCTTCAGTCTTCTACTTAATATTTGAATGCCCCTAGGATTATTTCCCATCTTCCCCATGATGCTTGTGCATCTCTCAGGTGAAATTTCTCATTTTCTCAGGTGCTTCCCTTCCTAGATCTCCAGCCTTCCTTGGTTTTCATTATTTCAGCTTTGTAAGCTCTGGTATCACCCTAGGCACTCTTACTTTCTCACCTATCCCAAATCTTCCACAGATTCTGAAGCCACACTCATAAGCTGCAGTGATGACTCTCATGGTTTCTCCCAGATCACATCACAGCAGTGGCACTAATGAAAAAATCAAAGAAAACAATACGGAGTTCTTATTTGTGCATGCTGTGTAACTGATATACCATGAGAATATCATCCAGCTTTGACAGAGAAGCCTACCTGAGCATTTTCAGTCACTGCTTACTGCAAGTTAACCACAAACAGCTGCTTCTGAGTATTCAATAGCTGAGAAACATGTTAGGATTGTGAACTCTTCCAGTTTTTGGTCACCTCAGTACAAGCTTTTTTATTATTTCAAATTAATAGCATGTGATGGTCATGGTCATTACTTCCTTAATATAGGTTGATTGTTTTGGTCCTTCATGTTTCATAGCACTGCTATCAAAGTGAACTATGAACAGGAATTTTTACAGATAGACAACTGAATAGGCACTGGACAATACATTTTCTATAAAACAGATAAAGTACCTATTATCTTGGGAACAGTATTGTCTGTATTCACTCCAGTGATAAATAAAATACCTATGCTTTTCCATCCCTATATGCTTGTCAAATACAAATTACCTGGAGGAAAACACCTCAGTATTGTGCAGTTTTGTTTCACTTCCTCAAGCACTGGTAGGACTTGCTAAGTTAAACAGCTGTGTGATTTTTCAGAAACATTGGGCAGATCAAGCCATAGGAACCAAAAACATTCATCATCCTTGGAAGAGAAAAAGATACTGAGCTGAAATTCTAAATCTTTACAACTTGATTTATTAAAATTAAAAAGTCTCTTTCAATGTACTATTGCAACTGTCTAGTATCCATTGACGGGCTACAGAGTGAAGGCATAGAGAATTATGGGAGTGGGCCAAACTTCTAGATGTTAGACAAGCACATGCCTTCTGAAGTCAGTGGATGCTCCAAAAGTCACTAGAAGACTGAAACCCTGGATAAAGGTGGTGTGTCCTTTGGACCTATTTATGATGGAAGGTTTCAGGATGTAGAAGGACTGAACATTTATCTTTTTTTTTAAGTAATAGTCTAGGGATGATGATCCATTCTGTAACTACCTGAAAGCTAGTGAGGTTACAGAGAATTACTTTGGATGGCAAGATGCTGGGATGAAACAGCAAGGATGGTCCTTTCCTTCTTTGAGAGAAAAGAGTTTCCTATCAGAGAGCTTAACTATTACTTTAACTATTCCTTACACTTCTTGCAGGTCTTTCTGACACCAAAATGAAATTTATATATTATTCCAGCTTTGCTAATGACTTGGTGTTTCTGTTGCAAAAATAAACAACATTTTTTTAAATTAATTACATATTATTGGTATTTATGCAGTGTTTCATTAGACATTTAAATTGAAAATCGAATTACAATGACATTGTTATATGTGTTCTAGAAAAAGATATCTGATCTTCACTGCAGTCTTTCCCATCCATATGTTTTGAATCAGTATGAATACAGAAGCAGACAAAAGCGGGGTTTTTTTCTGAGTCTTTATTTGACTTGTACACACATTAACCTTTCGTTACTTTGAAATAAAAATCATTATACAAAAATTGCAGTATTTCCCTGTTTAATATTTTCCTTATGTGCACCCTTTTTATTACATAATCTGAAAATATATGTCTTCTCAGATCAATAGAACTGATACATTTAGTGTGAAATGGAAGTGTTAGTTTAGAGCTAGCTTAATTGGTTTTATTACAGACAGAAACTTACAAACTATTCCATCATCATTTAGTCAATCAAGTATAGTGACTGAGAAATTTCACTCAGAAAGATGAAAACCAGAAACTGAAAGTTCCTATTCCCTATATGGGGGAAAGGATGAGAGATGGAGTGAACTTGCCTGACGAGTGACAGGCACATTGCTTAATGTGCTATGAGAAGTCACTTGGGTACCATGGCAATGAAAGCTGCAAAAGAAGCCATGCAGAATAGCACTGTACCATGATTCAGCCTCACCGAATAACTTACATAAAGGTTATCTCTATACAGCAAAATATAGCTGCAACTGTATTGCTCACTTTGAGACTCATCTAAATCTGTTTAGGAGCAAAAGGAAGTGGCAACATCAACCTGTACTTGTAACTAGAAACTTTCAAGGATTCAAAGAATGGTGTTTAGTCGCTTATGTTTAACCATAGTCTTGCTATATGAGCTGGTTAGATTGCACTAACAAAGGTACTCCATCCAGCATGTGCCATAGTCATGGTTTCCTGGCTCCCTGTTCTGCACTGGGAATACTGTCAAAGATAACACTTGTATAAAACAGGAAAGGGGCAAGTCAATGTAACTGCCATGTCTAAGCAGTGTCACTGCTGTGGGTGTGAGCATCACTTGGAAAGAGAAGAGTTATGCCATATAGTGAAGGAACGATGCTTTCTTGCAAGTGTGAAAGATGTGCAACCTATCTGCTGGAATTCCTTCCTACTGCATAGTACAGGACTCGAGACTTGCTTTTATAAAGCCAGCAAAGCGAACCACTGCTACTTGTCAGTTTTGTTAGTTCTCTCCATAAAAAAAAAAAATAACCATTGTCAACTACTACTTCCAATCACATGTAGTCTGCCTTTGTCTAAATTTGAATGAAAGCAGAGCCATGTTGTGCCACCAGGAAACCTTATCTATGTCTAAAATTCTTCTCTAGTATAGTCTCTTCTGGCCATGATCCATGCAGAAATGATGGGTGGAACAGCTTCACATTTGGCTTTCATACCTGTGCTCCTTTTCTTCCCACAGAATGCTGCAAGGGAAAATTTCAATCATAGTCAGAAATTAGAGCTGGGCCTTTTCTTTTCTGCAAATGAGAGCTTGATGAGGACGTGGGCCTCAGATGGCTAGTGGATATTGGCACACAGATGAGAGCACTAGGACTGGATCACAGAAACAGTAGAAAAGTTTTCAAAAGCTGTCCAAAATGTCTTGGTTAAGAAGACTGTGGGGTGTTTAGGGGCATGAAATACTGAAGGACTTTTGCACTGTAAAAGAGAGGGGAGAGTAGTAGGGTCTGCAACGAGAAGGAATTAATTTAAGGATGTTTTCCTCCTTGGACATTTAAACTCAGGACTCTGTTTTGGTGAGAGACAGACATTTCTAGGAGCATCATTATTGTTGGGTTGCCACCATATTGGTGTTCTTACCACCATCACTTACACACAGCCACTATCCTATTTTTTGCTGTCAGAAACATACAATTCTGCTCTATGCACTTCCATGGGTCTGTCATGCTACATTTGCCTTGGTTTACATGGTATGATTCATTATTGTCAATTAGTTTTTAAAATCTGAAGCGCACTGACACCCACCTGTACTGTATCTACACTGTGAAAGCCAGTGAAACTGAAATATTGTCATTAAATCCATTGAAGTTTCATTACATGTAATTTTGTGGGTTTTGGATAAATACTGTTTCCAACCCAGCAGTGTGAGGCATACTGCTCAAAGATAAAGAACACTAGTAGTCCTCAAGCCCCTATTCCTATTACAGATGATAAGATACTCTTTCTGTATTATGAGTAGGAGGACATTTGAAGTCAAAACTAGAGATAGAATTAAGTGGAAAATATCTTGCTGATTTCCAAGGAAGTGGAAAAGTATTAACTTTCCAAAAAGAGTGTATATATAAAGGGATGTTGGACCAGAGATAGTGTCTGTTGTGAAAAGCAAGAGTAATCTGACAGAAAGCAACAGAATTACATCATTATTAAATCAGTATAAGTGAGATATTTTCCTTTCTCTACCTTCTGTCATTACATAAAGAAATAATATATTTTCAGTAACCCTTTCATAAGGTTTTTCTTTGTGGGTTCCATGTTCACTCAAGATACTATATTAACTTCTGTGTCTTGCCCAGGTGATTCAGAGCATCTCCACTTGTTGCCTAATTTTCACAGAATCACAGGATTTCCTAGATTGGAAAAGACATTTGTGATCGTCTAGTCCAATCATTAACCTAACCCTGAGAAGACCTCAACTAAACCATATCCCTCATCACTATGTCTACGTGACTCTAAAATGCCTCCAGGGACGGGGACTCAACAACTTCCCTGGGCAAGCCATTCCAATGCCTGATAACCCATTCAGTAAAGAAATTCTTCCTCATATCTAATCTAAACTTCCCTTGGCACAATTTAAGGCCATTTGCTCTTGTTTTATCACTTGTTACTTGGTTGAACAGACTGACCCCCACCTCTCTACAACTTCCTTTTAGGTAGTTGTAGAGAGAGATAAGGTCTCCCCTGAGACTCCTTTTCTGCAAGCTAAACCCCTCAAACTCTCTCAACTGCTCCTCATAAGACATGTGCTATAGGCCCTTCACCAACTTCATTGCTCTTCTTTGGACATGCTCTGTCAAAGAAGATTTTATCAAAGAAGTATAGAAAGTGATACCTTTAAGCCTTTCATGTAAAGACTTAACAGAATCAATATGTGGTACCCACCTTTGAGATTTGATATTTAGCCCTACCAATGTATAAAGGATAAACAAGCATCATAAACAGTGCTAAATGAATTAGAGCTTTAGCAAAAAGAGGTTCTTAAAAAATCAAATTACTATTGGTGACATTTAACCTTTATTGGCAAAGTGTGATTGTACAAATGAGTTGCCCAGTTTCACGTGATCACGGACTGCCACGAAAATGATTCGGTTCATAAAAGTTGCAACAGTTTCCTTTTCATTTTAATTTAAGTGATCTTTATAATTTGAACTTGTGAAGCTTCTAATAATGAGAGAAGAATGGTCAATTTTTTTCTGGTAAGTACTAGAAATCTTGAGTTAGCCCTGTTAGTTTAACATGCAGGTTTTTCTCTATGTCATATTAAGAGATGATTCCAGTAATTATTTTATTTCTCAAGTCAAATGTCATGCATAGTGCTATTTTATGATTTGGAGAGGGGAGTTCCACATAGTTATTGATGATACTCATGTAACAGTTATCAGTTATCTGCCCAGCATAATGCTAATAATTTTCTGCCTCCTTTGAGAAACAGATAAAACCACAAAATGTGAAAAATATGTTGACAGGAGACCAACAGAAGAGATTTGTTATATTTAAAAGCAGACAAACTCTGGTGAGAACCTCCTGAACATGTCTCAATTCTATGTCAACTTTATCATTTAGAGATTCTGACATGATGGATATTAGTGTTGCAACACTGCCTGCAAGATTGAATTTATAATTGTTGGTATCCCACTAATTTCATTCTGCTGTATTAAAAATAGTAACTCAGAATACATTGTCAAATATCTTTTTTAAGTTATCTACAAATGATCTCTTATTTACATTTTCCTACTACATATATATGCATCATATTATTTTACAGTAAATCAGTTTCTACTGTAAACTACTTGTTAGCAACAGTCTAAGAAATAAAATAATCAAGTCTGGAATTATATTACCTTTTGTATTTCTGTTTCTTTTGCTACAAGTAGATGCTGCACCATCCTATTCAGTGTTTTCAGTAGTAGAGTGCTTTATGCTTCTTGGCATTTTCTGAGGGGATGCCACCTTCTAAAACATAAAATATAAGATGCTGATTTTTTTTTCCTTGTAATTTTAGTGTCTGAGATCATAAGTGTTACAGAGAAAACGTATCAGCTGGCTTCAGAATGAGAATGTCTTTAAACTCAGATGTGTCCTTTAATTTGTTTGTCAATGCCATACGCCTGCCAACTATAAGAGACACTTCCCCTGATGGCTCCTGCAGGCAAACCTGTATTTTGTATATTATTTGCACTGTAGTTTTATCACCCTGTCTTCTCTGTGTTCTTGCTACAGATGACTGGCCTGATCTATTGTGTTTGGAAATCAGGGAAGAGTGAGTTAGAAGAACATTGTGTTGCATGTGCCACCTAAAACAGCTCCACCTGAGGACCATAGGCTTTCCTGTGTTATGTGGTGTACCATCAGCCTTCCCAGCTGAGTGACTCTCTGGTTCCTCTACATTCATGGCTTTCATTATTTGGCATACACTTATTTCTAGATTAGTAAGGATTTGTTTCAATAACTGTTTTGAGAGACAGTTCATGTCTGTAATCACACATCAGTGTTTACATGTGGCTGAGATTGTTCAAGACAAGCTACTTGCTGTTATTAGTTTCTTCTTTTTTTTTTTTTTAAGTTCCACCATGCATACATGAAGAAATAATATTGGATAATTATTTTTTTTATTGTAACTTTAGAAAAAACCCACAAAAACAGATTTCTGGGATGTAGATATATGTTTACATACATTGTTGAATTGTATGATCTAAATTATAAAATACAGTATATAATATATATAATACAGCCATATATACCCTGAGGAAGAAAACAGGGCAGAGATAGATAAAATGTAAGACAACTCAGTCTGCTACATATATTGTCACCAACAATTTGACAAGCTCTACCCAACATTTTGGATAAGCTCAAGTCTTGTATATTCTGCTTAAATACATCCTCCATCCAGTTTGAGCTGTGGTAGCATCTGCTAGAACAAGCTTTGACAATCAGCTCTACCCATCATTACTTCAGACCTCAATGAGCAGTAGCTGTGTGCTCCCACTGGATGGGACAGTTGGGTGTTTAATTGCATTTTACCTGTTGTTTATGAAACTTATATTGCATGTGGCATCCGTGTGTCCAGAGCAACTGTGATATGGAGCACACGTGATTTTTGTGTCATTCCTTCTCTTCAGTTTTATGTCCTCATGTTTCTGTTCATTATCTCTTTTGGGAAATTGGTTGGTTGCTGTAGTAATTAGCCCAAGAAGGTAGGGTCTTACCTCATTGTTCCTTAAGTACTAAGCTTGCTTTCTAAAACTCCGATAAATACAAACTCTGGAATACAAGATGTTAAAATATATTAGATGTTACTGGTCTCTACAGAAGTGTTGCACCGTTACAATATTGATTTAGGGAAAAAATGACATGACCCAAGGATATAAAACTGTAGAAAATCTGTAGATTTTATTTGCTTGGAGCCATCATGGATGTTTGAAATATTTCTCTGCACCTGGGATGACAGATCTAGCAGTCAGTGCACCTCTGGGAGGGAAACTCCTAAACCTTATTCCGTGAGCACCAGCCTCACTGTTTTGGGCATCCCTGAGATGGTGTAAGTGCTAGTGAATGGGCACCATAGGGCTGCCAGATGCAAAAACCTATTTTTATAATCAGAGAACATTGCTATCCTGACAGATGAGTTTTTAGTTAAATGCATTATTACCAATTTTCACTAAGCAAAAGGATATCAACTCTGACTCCAGAAAAGTTTCTGAGACACAATTCACTGGAGCTTTAGAAAAAAAAAGAAAAAGGGAGATATAATTTTGTTTGCCTTATATTTTGCACTGTCTTTAATCATCTACTACTACCAGATGCAGAACACTAGATTTGACAGATTACTTGGTCTTGTCAAACACAATCATTCTTGAAAAATTAAACTATAGGACAAGGGGTAATGGCTTTAAGCTGAAAGAGGGGAGATTTAGATTAGATGTAAGAAAGAAGTTCTTCACTGTGAGGATGGTAAGACAGTAAAACAGGTTGTCCAGACAGGTTGTGGGTGCTCCCTCCCTGCAAGTGTTCAAAGCCAGGCTGGATGGGACTTTGAGCAACCTGGTCTTATGGAAGGTGTCCCTGGGGGACATGGCAGGGGATTTTGAACTGGGTGATCTTTAAAGTCCCTTCCAAGCCAAACCATTCTATGATTCTGTGATTACCCCCTTCAGAGGTAACATCGCTGACATATTTATGCAAGATGCTTACCCTTTATGTCTGGCTTATACTTTATGTTAGTGTCACAAAATACTTTACACTTTTTTGATTACACTGGTTTAGTAATTCACAGGTGTCACAGGCCTCTGGTTTGACAACACCACAATGCATAACATCTGCCTACTACTTTTCCATCATGGCACTTCACGAATGATGGTCACTATTTACACAGATTATGAAATTTCTTTGATCCAGGTCGATCAACTTAGTTCAAAAAATTACGAGTCATACTCCCTTGTTAGATAAAATGAAGCTACTTCTGCTGTTGAAGTATGTTATCTATCCTGCATTCCTATTGCTATCTTAACTGATGGACAGATTTAAGCTTGCTACATCTAGTTTTGATATAACTATGATGTTATAAGCAATGGTAAAGTCTAATGATTTGATGATTTTCTTCCATAATATTTCCAAGACCCAAGGGCAGAGACCATAAAACAAACTATGATTTAACACAGACTTGTCATTTCCACTTCAGGATACAATACTTTTTGAATGGTTCACTACAATTTTGTAGTTGAGGAAGTTTGCTTTGAGAATTTTGCTATTATTTGTTCTGTGAAAATTCCAATACTATGGAAGTATTTAGGTAACACCATAACACAGAACTAATAAATTTAAGGCACGTACAAAATTGTTGCAGTTCATGGAAAGCTTCAAGAAACAGTTTCATTAAACACAGCATCATGTAAATAAAACCAATTTTGATCTAGAAAAGTTAAAACATGAAACAGATCATGGCATATCTGCAGTTTCTCTAAAGAAAACTTCCTTTTAATGGACAAAATGCATCATGGTATTCATCTGCCTAATCTGTTACCAAACTATCTACAGTATCAGTGAAGTGGCACTGGCTGGGTGTAGAAACATCCCCATGGTTGGTTGTCATGGTTTAAGGTCAGGGTGGCCCCTTAGACCTACAACAGATGCTCTCTGTTAAGTCCCTCGCTCCCCAAAGGGGAAGAGAAAGGGAATAAGGGAGAGAGACAGCGATTAGAAAAGGAAACTAGAACAGCTTTAATGAAAATGAAAATAATAATAATATAAATAATAATATGATATCTTGGTAATAACCATGTCCTCAATCCTCACAATTTAATGGAGTTCTAAAATCCCGTGGAGTCAAATTAGCACAGTGGGGAGCAGTAAAACTTGCCAAGATAAAACCAAAAGTATTCCAGTAATGTACACCAGTATCTACTAGGGCTCTATACTTTTGTGGTTCTAACATGTCAGGCCATTGAATACACACAGTCCAATTAACTCTGTTGTCCTTCTCCTCCACCTGGCTGGAGGCAGGGCCTCTCTAATTCCAAGGATAGTGTCCATAATTGGCAACTGGGTTTGTGTAGTTTACCAGGTTCATGTGGTTTACCTGGTTAACAGGGTACATGTAGATCACAGGAATTACACCGTTCACAGGATTTACACTATTTACAGGATTTGTATTGACTACAGGACTCACATTTTCATTCCTCCTACTCACATTTTGACCTGAGGCCCATGTACTTGGACCAGAGGACTGCTCATAGCAGACTGGAGCAGTCTCCCTTCTGGAAGAATTTTCTCTTCTCTTTGTTTTATCTTATAAGTAGAGTACTCGTGCCTGTAGAGCAGAGGTAGATTTTCCATCTCATCTGCTCACTTGCTCTCCAAGGGCATGGAGAAGAGACTACAGGGTACATCATGACATGTATTGTTCCTGTTTAGCTGGTCTCAAAGAAGACTGTCTTCTAATGGCTTCAACATGAGTCCACTCAGGGGAAGAATAGGATTTGTTCTACCTCCTCTCTATTTTTTCAATCATTTTTTTAACTGATCTCTCCAGTGCTGATACACAAACTCGTAAAGGACCAGAGACACTGTCTTCATACTGTCATGTTCTCCTGGCCACTTCAGTCACAGTTGGTGCTTCACCATCTGTTCCCCAGATCTTTGCTGATGACATATATGGGATGGAATCCCTCCTTGGTCAGTTTGGGGTCACCTGTCCTGTCTGTTCCTCCCAGCAGATGTGGCCTTTCACTTTCCTGCACCCCTCAATGTGGTGCACAAGATCCCGCAGTGGCCTTGGTCTGCACACCAACCCTTGGTAGTAACTCTAAACATGGGGTGTTATCACTGCTAGAAGCAGATGCTGCCTGTGAAAACAGACTGCTAACTTCAGACAGTGCAGTTAGTTAGAAGAACTGAACTGAAAAGTAAAATCACTGAACAGAACTATTTCCATTCTCACCCAAACCAGGACATTGTTGTATTTGTAAATACTGCTAGCAAAGAAATAGAGTGTGAAAATGAATGCATTGAATTGTTATTCTCATTTCCTTTTCCATAAATATGCAGGGATCTTATTTTATCCCCTGAGACCAGATGTACTACATGTAATGAGATTCTGCAAAGTATCAATATGCACAAACACCACAAAGGAATCTGGGGTATTCAGTTCATTCCTGACAAGTAGGATTAGTGAGGAATAGATAAATGTGTATGTAAAAAGCAAGGCTGGACTCAAAGCTAAATCTTATGGACATGGTTGTATGTTTAAAAGAGTACTGATGTTGAACACATTGAAGAAATTCTCCCAGAGAAATTTCCTTTGGGGGAAAAAAAATAAAAAAGAGTTTTACAAAATAATTTTTAATAAACCAGGTCTACTGAGAAGTTATTCACTCAATATTTCCAGGTAAAGTTTAACAGATTTTTTACTGTTTAGTCAGCAGGTCTCTATGTTTTCTTCACCAAGCTGAAGTTGCAAGGCAAGCTGTAGTTGCAAAATATCTTGTCCCAGACTTCACAGTTCTCAGTTTCTCACCAGTCTGCTGATTCCTCAGTGTTTAAGAAAACAGACTGCAAAAAACACATTAAATGTATGCAGACTACAGCAGTGATCTGCACACAGCTATACACACATCAGTTATGTGGAACAATTTGTTCTGCACAGTTCACCTTGATTCTGAGATGGTTTTTTACTGTATTAGATTTTACTGAGATCCAATTTGCAATAAAAACTCTGTAACTGTCCCGCAGAGACTCTGTTCAGTTCCATGCCACCTATATGGAGCCACAGACATATGATGTATTTTTAATCCTGGCTGGGTCCCCCAAACTACACCATGGATTAATCTCCTCTTTTGGATTAGCACAATCCTGCTCATTGATATAAACAGATGAACCCCTGTATTTTTAACTCTACATAATGTCTTTGAAAATATGACTAACAGGATATTCTGCTGATTTCCACATGCCCATTTTGGTAGGTCTCTCCGAGCTGACAAAAAAGAACAAGGACAAAACAAAAACTTACCTGAAAAACATAGCTCCCACAAAACTATCCATATTCCTTCAAGTAGGCAACACCCTTAGATTTACTTCATAATACTGATTAATAACAAAAATAAACTCATACTAAAAGGGTTACATTTATTCTGTCAATTCTAAGAAAAAGTCAGGAAGAATAGTGAAGAATTAAAAAAATACATAAATGCCAAATCTTACCCCATATACATGAACAAACCTGTGTAATGTTTATATCCTGACTAAACCTTTTCACACACAACTCTGTCAGTGTTCAGCAGGTTCAATGTTTCCAAAACATTCAATTATTACTTGACAGGGTATTTTTTTCTTGAAAAGCAATTAAATTCCCAATTGAACATCAGCCATTCTTGAATGTATCTCCTTTTTTTTTTTTTTGTGATTACTTTATTTCACTTTTAGTAATTACATTTTAAAATTTGAAATCAGAATTAAGTACTTTAAACGCTGTCAGAGTTAAAGATTTCAAGGAGCTAAATAAACTGGAACATTTTTATCTTTTCAATTAGTTTGAACTGAATGACTGATAAATAAATTAACGGTGTCACCCTCCATATATAATCCACCAGAAAACTAATTATTGATATGAAATTCTAATCCCACTGGAATCTACAGAAATTGTGCTACAGGCTACAACAGAACCAAGTTTATCAGTTTATGAGTATTAGCAGGATTGGGACCAAAGCTTTAAGCAAATCTCAGATGTTGGGTTAGATAGATCAGCATCTTTGTGTTATTTATAGTTCATAATAATAACAAAAACTCTCCCACAACTACAAGCCAGCCCAATGGAATTCCATTTTATTGTTTTGGCCTTGCTTACTGGGAATTGTTGAAAATTACTTTGAAAGTTATCATTGTATAAATTATATTATTTGTGCTTGCATCATATTCAGTAATTTAATTAGTGTTTGATGAATGATTTTAGAATCATCAGTTTTAAATCCAGCCAACAAATTCCACAGTGGTTTGCTACATCATGACATTTTACACCTAGCAATACCTGATATCCTGCAGGGTTTTTTAGGTCTATGTAGGCAAACTTTTTGGCAGTGTTGGCACTATGTACACACTTAGAGCTAAATACATAGAATCATAGACTCATAGAATGGTAAGGGTTCGAAGGCACCTCTGGAGATCGTTGAATCCACCCCCCCACCAGTGCAGGAACACCTAGGGAAGGCCACACAGGAACAGATCCGGGCCAGTCTTGAAAGTCTCTAGGGAAGAAGACTCCACAACCTCTCTGGGCAGCCTGTTCCAGTGCTCTGTCACTCTCACAGTGAAGTTTTCCCTCATGTTGAGGTGGAACTTCCTGTGTTTCACCTTGCTCCATGGCACCATTACCTCTCGTCCTATCACAGGGCACCACTCAAAAGAGACTGGCCCCTTCTACTTGACACCCATCTTTCAGATATTTGTAACATTAATAAGATCCCCTCTCAGTTTTCTCTTTTCCAGGCTAAACAGCCCCACCGCTCTCAGCCTTTCCTCATAAGAGAGATGTTCATGATCATTGCAGGACTGAAGGTCTTTGGAATTGCTCTTGAAATCCCATCTTTAATAATGGGTTGTACCCATTTTCTGTGCTAAGGTACATACAGTGGATAAATGTTTATAAGTCATTTCAGCCTTTGATACTTTTCTGAGAGTCTATGTTGTTCCATTGCAAAGGAACATATGAGCTATAAGGCTAGGAATAGGAGATCTGTGCAAAAATGAATCCTCAGGTTCTGTCCCATTCCATTTATTTTCTGAAACACTGAGATTTCCAAAAAGTGCTAAGGTTGCTAAGATGATAACAGCATTCTAGAGAGGAATTTTTATACAACAGTTTGCCTCAGAAGTTTGGCTTCACTGGAGATAATAAATTGTTGTGGCTTAACTGACATTTAACAAATTCTTGGATAAAACTCCCATGGTACAGCTTTCTGAACCACAAGATTGCTGTTATTTGTCTCTAAGTAAAGTGTTATGTATTGAAAACTGCTATTTAGAAACTTGAGTCTTAAAGAATCTGATCATCTTTTTCACTTGCCATCTCTTGGGATAATGTTACTTGCATGAGGGTTCTCACTGAAAAAAGCTTCTAGTCCTCTGGGTTGCAAAGATGTATTTGAGAATGAGAATCCATTTCATATTTCTCTTGGGATTAACGTTAAAAATAATTTTCAGGTTTTAATGTTAAATTTATTTTTTACTTCAAGTGGAGCAGAAATTAGTTCCAATTATAAGGAGAAAATAAATACAGGAGACCTCCAATTTGGAGTCAGCAGTTCTGTGACGTTCCCTGTGTGTGTATCCTCCATTCTTACCTACTGATGCAGCAATGAAAGGGCATTTTGAAGCCCTTTTAACAGGGCTTAATCATGAAGCTCTTTTTTTCACATAGGTTAAAATTAGCACTAAATTCCACTCAGTTACGAAGTGTTGTGTTCAAAGTGAGAATACTTCTTCAAAACCATATCTTTCAGCTGAGAAGAGCTCAGATACTCTTCAGACAGGTTTTGGGATTTAAATCAGAAGATCTGGATCTCCAGTTGTGGAACTGAGAAGTCTTAAACTTGGTCTTTGGCAAGCAGTCATAACAGATGTAATAAGTTTATAATATAAAGATTAAAACTGTACATTAAGCAACATACAATGGCATCCTGCCGAGAACAGGTAGCGGCTACTCAAGAACAGAAGTATAAATTTCCAAACACAGAGATATTGCTACATTGCATAGGATGCAAGTGGGAAAAAGAAGAACAATACACAATGTGATAATGTGTTTGGGATGCATTATGTCTCTGAAAACTGGGTAATCCACAATACATATGTTCCAAATTCTGCTCTTAGCAATACCAGTAAAGACTCTTTTTTTTTCCCTACGTTCTTGACTGTCATCCTTATTAAAATAGAACTGTAATGATATAGTCCAGAACTATTTTCTAGGGGAACTAAGGGGGTAGTAGCCTCTGTAATTAACACTGACTGGTGTCAGAACCAATGCTTTTGTGCTGCAGCTGTGAGGATGCACAGCCTCCCCCGGTACCTTTTCTTGAGTAACTGAGAGCAAAACTCACCCATTCTAGAAAAAAGAATAAAAAAACCCCATACAATCCATAAGCAGAAAGTGGATCAAAATACTGCAACAAGTTCATCCCCAACCCAAGGAATGAACAGAGCCAGTATGCAAGTATGGGATATGTTCCTATAGTTATGATTGTTTTGTAAACCCACTTTTACTTGCTTGATTTCTTTTAACAGTTACCTGAAAAATCCTAATAGGGCAAGTGTAACAGCTTTAGTCCTGACTCTTTGCCTGGACACTCACAATAAGCGTGAAACTCGCATTTCAAGCTGACATGTTGTCTTTGTGTTTCTGGGACATTTCTGTGTCTGGAGCCTTCACACACTGCCCACTTCTGGGCTCTGCCTCCAGTGGCAAGGACAGGCACCTGATGGCTTTGTAGTAGCTTAAAGGTATCCCTAGGGCCAGGCCTGGTGAAAACCATTTAAACCATTTTTGTTGCTTCTATTTTCCCATCACTGAAAATAATTCTTTGGCATCTGGATGGACATCCAGATCCCTTTCCTATACTTGTTGGGTTTTTTTTATCCAAATGTATGTAGTTTGAATGTTTGCTGTCTTATTTGTCTTGCAGGCAGCAGCCAGTACTGTCTTGCTAAAAGTATTTCATACCACAGAAAGCCAGCTGATAATTGTTCATATCTTTTAAGTGATCAGGCTCATCAGTCAGACAAAATCCTCTCTAGGTTATTCAGCACATGGTCTTGTTCCTTCAGTACCTATCTACATTCTTGATCTTCATTTGGAAATATACTGTATTTCCAGATAACTATTCAATTTGCAGTATGTTTGCGTTGGCTGTTTACTACCCCACCTGTGCTTATCATACCCAAGACCATTTCCTTGCTATCTCCAAAGACAAGACCATAAAAGACAACGCTGAAAATTGGCTGTGCAACTAGCAGGGAATTTTTGGTTAAAAACAGGAAGGATTACCCATTGAAACTAAATTAGCTTTTTTGATTGGAAAATAGAATTTGTTTAAAATGATGGAAAGCAAAAAGCAAAGAAAAAAAAAAAAAAGAAAGAATTTGTGAAACAATTAAGCAACAGTTTTGATTATCCTGTTGTAAACAAGGGTTTTGAATCTAATTTTCAACCAGGAGATGTAAAACTGTTTTCATTCACTTTTTTTCATGGAAAACTGCAGCAAACAAGAAACACAGAAAACTTGAAAATCCTCAAAAGGCAGGAAAACCTCTTCCTATCCATCTTTAATATGAAAAAGGATAAGAGCACTCGCTCATAAATTCAAACTGGAATTTGCAAGCTACACAAATTCTCCAAATTGATGTAATGGATTTTGATAACGCTGAATCATAATCATAATATGCCCACGGTATTGCAGCAAAAAGAACTATAAATATTAAAAAGCATGAATCAAATTTAGCTGTGTAAACTCCAGATGCCAAAATGATAACATCACGAGGCAGGTGCAACAGGAATTAGAGTTTGTATGGAAAAGATGGAGAAGAATTAACATCTTTTTTAACAATATATCATCACTGATGCTTGTGTAGCATGTTAAATGCTACAGTTCTGTTTGTTCCAACTGATTTAATTCTTGCACACTAACAGGACTTACCTGTTGATACTTTTCTTTGTCATTTCTCAGTATGAAATAATTTATTATTATGTCATCCAGCCAGTTCACAGCTATTATTCATGACAATATCTTCCTGTATTGATATTCATTTGGCTTATATAAGACAAGGAGCTTGCAAATTGGAGAAAGAAGAAAACCAAAAGATGAGAACATCTTGCCATTTGTATCTACAAGAGTATTTTTGCTGCCATCTACTCTGTGATGGGAGAAATACAAAAGGGACTGAGTGCCCAGGTAACAATGAAGGCATTGGAATAGGCTGTGAATATAAGCTGGTGTCCCTTGGTTATTTTGGTGCTTTCAGTGATAAAACTCATGATCTTGTCTTGTTGTTATCATTGATACCTCTGTTACGATTCTATGAGCCTAGTAACTCAGCTGTGGGACATATATACCTTAGCAAGGTGTCTCACAAAGTCACCTTTCCTGATTTTTCTCTGCATTCTAAATGCGATACTACTGCCACTGTAGTCACAGTTCCTTTCCTCTTCTCCTGCTGCTCCTTACTTATATTTCTCATTTCAGGTTTAGATGTAAAGTGTTGTTAAACTCTGCTTCACTGAAACAATAGCCTCATGAGAAAAATCAGTATGGTACTAGTAGAATAATTCTCTTTTGTATCTTGTCTTCCTCATGGATAAACAGATCTTGGACACATTTTTAGAAGTGGTGAACTGACTTAGACATTGAAGGCACCATTTTAAAAATGACATATGCATTTTTGAGCCCAAGTCAAACTGAAGGTAGGACAAATTTCTGTGCATAGACCAATGCATGAAAATGCTCTGATCTCCTAAGGAACATGTTCAGATCAGCCAGCTGTCTGATGGCAAAGTAGCAAAGGACTACAGGCATTAGATTTAATTATTTCAGGTACGAATAAAGGTACAGTCATAGGCTCATTTGAATTGCTCCTTGGCTTCTGAAACTGAACATTGGATGTTTTTACAAATTTTACCTGAAGTGAAATATTCTACATTTCACATTTGGAATTGATACTTCCACCTGGAAAATCTTTTGTAGCATTTCTTCCTGAAGTGCAGGGCTGATTTGAACACGCATATGGCATTTCTCCAAGATATTTTGATGGTAGTGTTTGTTTTCATATGATTCATTTGAACAACAGCTTCCTTCCTTGTGACTGTAAATAATACACTCATTTGGGAATGTCAAGTCATGACAAAGCTAGTGACACATTGAATCAAAGGAGAAAAAGGTCATCTTTACAGCATTAAGATTCAGGTGCAATTATTGCAATTGCCTCACTACAAAGGATCTCTGACTACAATATTTATCCTTTTTCATGGGACGCACAGGTTCTCATTTACCACCATAGCAACAGAGGGATTACAAAGCCTTCGTTCAGGAGAGTTATGGAAAGCATTCCCATTCTCATCTTCCATCCCTCTGAAGCCATTTATCTGGACTTCACAAAAGGAGTTCAGCAACAGACAAAACATAATCTAGTAGGTTGAACACTGGCTCGAATCCTATTTGCATCTGACTGGGGAACTGTTCCTAATTCTGCCATTAACTGTTGTGTGATGTTAAATGGTTTTGTTTCTCCACTCCTTAAATTCTTCATCTGTATGACACAGATAACACCCTCAGGCATGCAACCTGCTACATCACTTAGACATACACAAGTCTATGTGACTAGAGGGGTTACACCCAAGAGTACTCACCAAGACACTTTGCATCATTTATCAGACCTGGGAGGTCCCAGTTGACTAGAGGTTAGCAAATATGACACCCATCTACAAGAAGGGCTGAAAGGAGGATCTGGAGAACTACAGACCTGTGAGTCTGGCCTCAGTGCCAGGGAAGATCATGGAACAGATCATCTTGAGTGCCATTACACATCAAATACAGGACAACCAGGTGATCAGGCCCAGTCAACCTGGGTTTATGAAATGCAAGTCCTGCTTGATGAACCTGACCTCCTTCTTTAACAAGATGACCTGCCTAGTGGATAAAGGAAAGGTTGTAGATGTTGTCTACCTGGACTTCAGTAAAGCCTTCAACACTGTTTCCTACAGCATCCTCTTGGAGAAACTGGCTGCTCATGGCTTGGATGGGCATGCCCTCTGCTGGGTAACACAATGTCTGGATGTCTGGGCTCAAAGAGTGAATGGAGTTAAATGCAGCTGGAGGCTGTCACAAGTGGCGTTTCTCAGGGCTCGGTATTGGGGCCACTTCTATTTCATATTGTTACCAATGATCTGGATGAGGGGGTCAAGCATACTCAGTAAGTTTGCAGAAGACACCAAGTTGGCTGGAGTGTTGATCTGCTTGAAGGTAAGGAGGCTCTACAGAGGGACCTGGACCAAGGGGCCGAGGCCAATAGTATGGGGTTCAAAAAGCCCAAGTGCAGGACCCTGCACAACAAGCCCCTGCAATGCTGCAGGCCTGGGGAAGAGTGGCTGGAAAGCTGCCCTGCAGAAAGGCACCTGGGAGTACTGATCAACAGTCATCTGAACATGAGCCAGAAGTGTGCCCAAGTAGCCAAGAAGGCCAACAATATCCTGGCCTGCATCAGCAATAGTGTGTCCAGCAGGAGTAGGGGAGTGATTGTCCCCCTGTATTCAGCACTGGTGAGGCCGCACCTCAAGTACTGTGTTCAGTTTTGGGCCACTCAATACAAGATGGATGTTGAGATGCTCGTGTGTGTCAAAAGGCAACTATGCTGGTCTTCTGAGGAACAGCGGAAGCAACTGGATTTGTTTCGCCTGGAGAAAAGAAGGCTGAGGGGAGACATTATCGCTCTCTACAACTTCCTGAGAGGAGGTTATAGAGATGGGGAGGCTGGTCTCTTCTCACAAACAACAAGCAATAGGACAAGAGGAAATGGCCTCAAGTTGCACCAGGGGAGGTTTATGTTGGACATTGGAAAGAATTTTTTCACTGAAAGGGTTGTCAAACATTGGAATGGACTGCCCAGGAAAGTGGTTGAATCACCACCCCTGGCTGTGTTTAAAAGTCCTGTAGATGAGGTACTTAGGGAAATGGTTTAGCAGTGGACATGTAAGAGTAGGACATATATGCTGAAAACAAAGGCTGAAAAGGAACTGACAGAGATTTTTTTTCATCTTATTCAATGAAGGAAAGGAGGTATCAAAGTTTACCTGTATAAGAAACCTTAATAATTTAAAATACTGGTAACTCTTTCATTAAATCGTTTAGGCAGAAACTACTGGCAGTTCAGAGGCTATGGCAAAAGCCTAGAAAAGATGGTGGTATTTCATAGCACCATACTACCCAGGCTTATTGACTGGCTTTTACTAGGATATTACATGTTACCTCTCAGATACAGTACAAAGTGAACTCATTCAACAGTCCTAATTAAATGAGTTCATGATATATGGTATTTAAATAATGCAATCTAAGTTCCTGATTAATCATCCATTAGCAGTAAATCATCATTATGCAATCTGTTTCTGAAGATACTGAAACAGTATTAATCCGTTATTATGCACTCCTTCCTCTGTATTTTATGAGTCTGTTCCAGTGTTTTATGACACTGACTTAGTTCTGCATCACAGTTTACATACACACATTACAGCTGCAATGTTAAATTTTAATTCTTAATTACCGTTAAAGTATTAGGAAAACAGTCTGGCAAAACTTTAATTTCCCTGTGAAATCCTTAGATCTGGGAAGTTCTAAGAACTTTGTTTCTCCTCCCTTAATCATTAAACCTTAAACAAAATATCTTTATTTTCATCTAGATATTCTTCAGGTACTGCAAAATCCTCACAGAGTGCTCCAGTGTGACCCTCAACAAACAAAGTTTCCACTAAAAGTTTCCTATGAAGGTTTGGGTTGAGTGAAGGCTAAGCAAAGATCTCAGGGCTTGTCCCAGAGGGTTTAGAACCTCCTGTGTAACACACAAGATGTTCTGTTGTGAATGGCTTTATATTATTAAACCTGAATAATTAAACCATCTGTGTTAAAGAATTAATCTGGGGCAATTAGCATTTTAGAGATGTCTTTCAAAAAAATTTTCAAGCCTATGTTTAACTTTCATCACATAAAATTATTCACTTGATTTTATAGTCACATTTTTGCACTTTATGGTCTCCTTCTCACACAATCCAAATAATAAAATTGCCCATAGTCCTATGCTCCTTTTTTTGATATCAGATAAAATGCAGTATTGATGAACTTCCCCCCCTCAGTTTCTACAGGTTCCAATATATAGTTTTTCTTTCATGACAGCACTTAAAATTACTTCAGCTAAGGACTTTAATTACTACATGAACACCAATTACTTAATGAGTCTTTGAAGCAACTTTGGGAGACAGGAGTGAATTATGGGTAAAGGAAGACATGGAAGATTTTTGATTTGCTAAATTTCAATAGCAAATGATGAGGAGAATGAAGAACAGCATTATCTGCATCAAGACTCCTAGTTGTCTTTGCAACTCACCCAAACACATTTTCTCTGTTTCTACTATGAATACTCTTTCCCTGTTCCTTCCATTTCATGATTTAGCATTCTTGTCCATATGGTATTAAAATCTTTCCTGTAAAGTATGAAACTGCCTGAAAAGCCTCTCAAAGGCATCAGTTCCCAATTTTATGTAAGCATATACCTGCTGGGCCTCCTGAAAACCATCCCAGTGATAATCTCTTTCATGATAAATTCATTACAAAATACTAAGACATGCCATGCCTCATTCTCCAACAAAGAGCCCTTCCCACCACTTCAGCAATATAAAACTGTTTGAAAGGGGCTACATTTACATCCTGCACTTGCAGTGCTAAAGCCTAGTTAGTAGGGCAAATGAGAGTAAGGCTAACTGGGTATGGAATAAACACACACTTTTAATTGGACTCTGACAAGATAACTGCTCAAAAACCTTCAAGGGTAACACTTTGAGTGACCATGGTGCAAACAGTAAACTTTCTAAATTAATTCTATGCGGGTGTGGATTTAATTTCTTTAGTTAGCTTATTCTTCATGCCTATTTAGCAACCCTTCAGCAGTACAATCAATGGCTTTTACACCTTTCAGTCTTTGTAGACGCTAGCTGGAATTCCTGCTTTCCTACCATAATCACATC
The DNA here is from genome assembly GCA_024605025.1 of Megaceryle maxima. Lineage (NCBI taxonomy): Eukaryota > Metazoa > Chordata > Aves > Coraciiformes > Cerylidae > Megaceryle > Megaceryle maxima. Next base: position 112,168 of record JANHGN010022102.1, on the reverse strand, counting down.
AATAAAAACAAACAAACAAATGAACAAACAAACAAAACACAAAAAAACAAACAAAATGAAACAAAATAAAAACACAAAAAAACCCATAAGTGTTGGGCTACTTCTTTGTGAATCTATTTTTTCTGGTTCCTCTGAAAGATTCCCAGGAAGATATAGGCATTCAAACCTCCAGTGGGCTAGATGAAGGACTAATAAAGAGACACTTGGTCCTTGTGCACGTGGTGCCTGGTGGGATTCAACAGCATCATCAGAGAGCCCAGAGGTGCAGGAAAAACCCTTAGGGAATTCATCTAAAGAGACCTCTCTATGTTTCATTTATTTCTCTTCTTGGCTACGACCTAGGAATAAATAACAGAAAAGCATGAGATTTAGACCATTATTCTTTTAAAATTTTCTTGCCAGTAGGCATCAGTGTATTCACTAGTTAGCTTCTGAAAAACAGAAACACTCCTCACCTGATGCTGTATGTGTGATTTGCAAAAACCAAGCATCTGATTTAGAGAAAAGCAAAATTTTACAGTTGGGCTGTTTGAGATTGTAAGAAGAATGGTTCATCAAATTTCATATTAATTCACAATAATACTGCGCAATAAGAATCTTAGAATCTTATCTTTCCAAAGGCTATTGCATATTGATTCTTTCAGATTTACCTTTGTGATTTTGAAGTGTTGCTGTCATCAACTGTCCACCCCACCTAAGCCTAATGTATTAACAAAAATGATACAATTATAGAATCAGTTGGGTTGGAAGGGACCTTTACAGACCATCTAGCCCAACCTTCTAGCAATGAGCATCTTCAACTAGATCCCATTGCTCAAAGCCCTGTCCAACATGACCTTGAATGCTTCCAGGGGGCTTCTGCCACCTCTCTGGGCAACCTGTGCAAGTCTTTGACCACCCTCATAGTAAAAACATTCTTCCCTCTATCTAGTCTTAATTTACAGAATCACAGAACCTGCCAAAGCAGGTTCACCTAGAGCAGGTTGCACAGGAACACATCCAGGCTGGTTCTGAATATATCCAGTGTAGATTTCACAGCATCTTTGTGCAGCCTGTTCCAGGGCTCCATCACAAAAGAGAAGTTTTCCCTCATGTTCTCATGGAACTTCCTGTGTTCTAGGTTGTGCCTGTTGCCCCTTGTCCTATCACAGGGCACTAGTGAAAACAGACTGGCCTCATTCTCTTGACATTCATCCTTTACATATTTATAAGATTCCCTCTCAGCCTTCTCTTCTCCAGGCTAAACAGCCCCAGGTCCCTCAGACTTTCCTTGTAAGAGAGATGTTCCAGTTCCCTAATCATCTTTGTAAATGTCTGTTGGACTCTCTCAAATAGTTCCTTGTCTCTCTTGAATTGAGGAGCCCAGAACTGGACACAAGACCTCAGATGTAGCCTCACTAGGGCAGAGTACAGGGGGAAGAGAACCTCCCTTGTGCTGCTGGTCACTCTCCTCTTAATGTACCCCAAGATACCACTGGCCTTCTTGACCAGAACGGCACACTGCTGGCTCAAGGTTAACTTGTTATCTGTCCACTCAGATCCTTCTCTTCAAAGCTGCTTTCCAGCAGGTCAACCCCTAACCTGTACCAATGCATTGGGTTATTCCTTCCCAGGTGCAGGACTCTACACTTGTCCTTCTTAAATTTCATTATGTTCCCTACCACCCAACTCTCCAGTCTGTTCAGAACTCACTGGATGGCAGCACAGCCTTCTGGTGTATCAGCCACTCCTCCCAGTTCAGTATCATCAACAAACTTGCTGATGGTACACTCCATCACTTCACCCAGGTCACTGATGACTATGTTGAACAAAACTGGACCCAGTATTGACCCTTGGGAAACATCACTAGCTACAGGCCTCCAACTAGACTCTGAGCTGATGATCACAACCCTCTGAGCTCTGTCATTCAGCCAGTTCTCAATCCACCTCACTGTCCACTCATCTCTCCCACCCTTACCTATGAGGATGTGACTTGAGAGTGTCAAAAGCCTTACTGGAGCTGAGGCAGACAACATTCACTGCTCTCCCCTTACAGATTGGTCTAGCATGATTTCCCCTTGGTGAATCCATGCAGACTACTCCTGATAACCTTCTTTTCCCCTGCATTCTTAGAAATGACCTCCAGAATGAGCTGCTCCATCATCTTTCCAGGGATGGAGGTGAGGCTGACCGGTCTGTAATTTATTGGGACCACATTCTTGCCCTTTTCCTCCAGTCCTTAGGCACCCCTCCTGTTCTCTGTGACCCTTCAAAGATGATAGAGAGTGGCTTAGAAATAAAATCATTCAGCTACCTCAGCACTTGTGGGTGCATCCCATCAGGGCCCATGGATCTGTTGTGTGTGTTCAGTTTGTCTAAATGATCTCTAACCTGATCTTCCTCAACTGAGGGAGAGTCTTCCTTTCTCCAGACTTTATCTCTTACCTCCAGGGACAGGGATTTCTGGGGGATAGCCTGAGCAGTAAAGACTGAAGCAAAGAAGGCATTCAGTAACTCTGCCTTCTCTGTATCTTCTGTCACCAGGGATCCTACCTCATTCAGCAGCAGGCCCACATTTTCCCTCCTCTTCTTTTTGCTATTGATGTACTTAGAGAAGCCCTTCTTGTCTTTGACATGTCTTGCCAGATTTAATTCCAAGTGAGTCTTAGCCTTCCTTGTTGCATCCCTACATACTCTGATGGCATTCCCTGTCTGGATATCCACTATCCAGTGTAAAACTACTTCTTAAAAGGGGAATCCCACTTCCAGGCAGGCTTATTTGTTATCTAATGGGAAACACCTTAATGCTTCCTTATCATTTCCCCCAGTCTCTGGCAAAAAGGGTTGTACTGGTCAGAACTGCACATGGTCTTTACAGCAGCAAGAACAGGGAACTCCCTTACTTGTCCAGTACAGAAGCTCAGACCCAGATTTTTTAGCATACAGACTTGTGATGTACCAACACAACAGCATGAACTCCAGCACTGAGTGATAAGAATGTATTTGTTTTCATTGATTTTATGCAACAATTCAGCTTTCTGATGACAATATTTTACAAAAGTCTGATTTAACTACCCATTCTTTATGTTTGCTCATTTTCCCAACTTAATGAATCATTAGAATCCCTTAGAATAATATTCATCAGATATCTTGAAACTATTTCGTGCTCTGTGCTTTTTTGAAGATCTGCTCCTGTCCTGAAATATTTCTGTTTATATTTCTGTGATGTGCATGAATGCTTCTGGCATTGTTAAAAACTTTTATTGAGGAAAGGAAGGAAATGCAGAAATTTCATCTTCATCATTTGTTACTTTTTTTTTTTATTTTACACAAGCACACCACCTTTCAAAATTAGGTGAGACTTACAGATCATTATATAACTTCACAGAAGCAAAATATGCAATTCATAAAAATTTGGTTTTGGCTTGTGTATAGTTCAGCATTTTAAGGGAGAAAAGATTTCTGGTAAAATTATAGTAAAATTATTACTTATAACATTGCAGAAATTCCTATGAAAAGAAGAATAAAACTTGGAAAACCTTTGGGGTTTCTTTTTGAAAATATCATAATTACATGAAAAATAAATGTGAAAAAGTCATCCGACTCCATCTAAGCTTTATTCTATATCCAATTTTAAGAAAGGGTTACAAGGAAATATTTCTAATCATGTCAAGTATTTATGAGGTCCAGATTATCTTCAGCCTATAACCAAGAATGGAGAAAGAGTAAACTGCTGTGATTTACCCATGATTAATCAGGAAAGTCTCTGGCAGACCTATCCTTCCTCCTTCTGGTTGTAGGGGTGCCTTGAAAGAGTATCAGGCTACACTTACATTTCAGTTAATCATGTGGTATTTTGGAAAATTCAAACACAGTATTTCATTTTTATACAAACATTCCCAAAATGAGATGCTTCACAAGCTGACAGAGGTTTCATTATGCTTGAGTTTGTTTTTCTAGTACTTCATGAAGTGCTTTTTCATCTGACAATTTAAAATGCATCCCACAGATAGAAATGTGCAGGCCATAATACACGTAAACTGAACAGAGCCTTTAAACAATGTTTTTGCCTGTAAAGGAAAAGAATGGCAACTGAGAAATATAAATCAAATTGTTGATCATGGAAATACTACAGTGAAAGGTAAAAATAACAATAAAGAAATGTATGAGGCTGCTTCTATGCATCACCAGGCTCCGTTTGCTTGAAAACGAGACAATAAATGATCTTTTCATAGAGTAAGATGAAAGACTGTTGCTTTGTCCATTTTATGAGCCAAATTAACTATACATGTACTCCAAATCATGAAGCTGTGGAGTGTGACAAAATAAAGAAAATTTACAATACAAAAAATATATGGAAGGCATTAGTAAAAACTCAGTGTAAACCAGTTGATGTTTACTGCTTGTTTAGGTTAATTTCCTAGAAAAACACCTTAGGAAAAAAAAAAAATGGTAAAGTGCACTTGAAGTTTTTTCTGCATGAAATTCTGTAATTACTCTTCCTACAGAGAAAGAAGCTCAGATGACTGCTTGCTATTCCAAAAGCAGAAAAATCATGAAGATTCCTATTTGGGCTACTTGTGTGGCCCAGAATGAGTCTCATATTCTCTGGGGATTTCAGGCAGTCTACCTGCAAACACAGAAATACTAATAGTCATCTATCCTGGAAATTACATAATACTCAAATTCTGTATTATTTTCCTAGGCTTGGATTTTAAAAACACAATATGACATAGTATTTAGGAAGGATTAAAGACAAAAGTCTTTATCCTCAATGGTGGTATGAGCGCTGTAAAATATACAAGTGACTTATAATGTACAGATGTATGAATAATGCCTCTTTGGTTCAGTGCCCAAGCAAAGAGAAAAAAAAAAAAAAAAACAAAAAAAAAAACAAAGGGAAAGGAAAAAAAAAAAGAAAAATAAAAACAAAAGAGCTGCAACAAAGTTGATATGAAATAGGAATATTTTAGCTATTTTTTAAAAACTCCAGAAAATCATTTCAGATTAACCCAAAATGGTTTTCTTTCACAACTCCTGATTCCTGCTCAATTTATGCAAAGAAGTCACCCTGTTCCATGGACAGTGTGCCACATTCCACCTCACCCTGAGAGGGTGAGATGAGCTGAGAGAGGTGAGAATGCCCACCTTGTACCTCTGGCAGTTCTGACAGATAAATATTTCATTAAAACATTTTGGCAAAGAGCTAAGGAAATAGTTGCACAAAGAAATGAACTTCTTCAGGCCTGAAACAGGACACTACGTATCCAGTGGGACTTTATAAGGAACATCACAGTACAATCATGATTTTGTTTTCTACTCATAGGAAAAGAGTTTGCCTTTAAAAAAAGACAAATTGACACAAAAGTGCTCAAGTCTGTAATGACATCTGAGAAGTGGAGATTAAATCCCCTGGAGAAAAGCCAGCTCTGTATAACTACACAGCCCCCAATACGAAAGCATACTTTGAAACTCTGCTAGTTGGCAATAAGAACTTTTTAGAAGCATAAGTAGTACTGCCCTGCCTGCTTACAGTTGCCTCACCACACACCACTTACACCATCTCCACTGTGCTGGGCTTTTTTATGTTTGTGGAAACTTAAACTTGAACCATGGGACAGGAAAAGTCCCATACCCACATCCCAGACTCTGCTGCAGGGTCAGTAGAACAAGGCAATTCCTATCCTTTCTCTGTTTCATGTAAATGCACCTGGATGGAACAGCCCAAGGTTGTTTCATTTCATACCTGTGTCACATGCCATTACCAGCCACTTTTTTGATGAGTTTTCTTGGATTTCTGCTGAGCACATTTCCAAGACAATCTCACCAAAACTCCCCATCACATACATCAGGAATTTCCTAATGAAGGTTTAAAAATATTATTATTTATAGTTTAGTGAAACTGAGCATCCATTACAAATCTGTCCCTGTCTTGAAGTTCATTGTTTTACCTTCAGGTGTGAAGAAAGTGTCATGGACATACATGCATACCTTTTTTTCCAATACTCTCCATTGAAAAACACTTTATTATGACCTTCTCTGCAGAAAAATGGTTTCTTAACAAGTCTGTGGGTTCTCATTCTATGATTAGTGGTACCTGAAAACACACATACACAACTATTCAAAATGTAATAACACTTTCCTGATTTTTAGAAAAATCAAGATAAAATTATTATAATTTCTGCCTGTGGCAGGTGCAACCTCCACAACAGATAAAACAGACAGGGTGTGCCAGAGCAGTGTGGCACCTCAGCCATTAAGGTGCACCTCACCATGATTAACTTGCACCTCAGGGGTCTGGACCCTTAGTTAACAGGCCAAGGGTCTGAGCTTGATCCTTCAAGCACAGTGCACCCTCAACTAGGGCATAAACAGGGTCCTACCTAAGAGCCAGTTGAGTTGGTTCTTTGCAGAGCAGCGGGCCTGGCAGTTGGACCCTCCCCTTGGACACACCATCCAAGGACACTTCCATGGATTGAGTGAGTCTCTGTGGATTGAGTGAGCTTCACCCCCCACTTTGGGTGAGTGGTATCTTGGGAAGTCTGGTGTGGGAGGCTTTCCCTTAAGGAGTGTGTGCGCATTTTGGTTCATCTTTCCTTAAGGTTTAGGAATTAGCTGTCTAGGAGTTAATTCCCAACAGATATCCAAACTTGTATTCAGTCAGAAGGATTGCTGGGCAATTTTGGGTGCAATAAACCCCCATTTTGGATAGCAGCTGCTGTTTGGTTTGCAGGTGCCTCCATGACACTTCCCTTCAGAGTTGAGCCAGAAAGTCTGCTCTACAGCATATGTCAGGTAACTGGACACTGCTGATAATTTAGAGCAGTTTTGCCACGTCTGGACTTTCTTTTTTGGATGTAGACAAGCCAAGTTACAAATCCAATTTCAGGTGTGAAACAGCTGTGTCAGCTAATTCTAGATGCTGTTCCATGAAAGGGGATGAGCTAACCAAAATACTCCCTTCCTCATGTCAGCTCCACACTCCTCCATCCCCTTGACATTCCACTAGCCTATTGCTGCCCATTGTTGTGCAGATCCCTCTGTGAGCTGATTTGACTCAACAGCCTGGCAGAAAATGGATAGATTTCTACTGAGTGAATGAACTGAATCTTGCATCTTGTCATGTTATGTATCAAAGACAGAAATATTGTAATGGGCCTCAGGCAGAAATGCAGACAAGGATATCAACTTCTACAACTGTGACTGGCACATCCTGGAGAAGGCAAATGTTGTATGGGGTCTCAGATAAGAAGACAGTCAAGGGCATCAACTGTGGCTGGCATTCTGGAGGAATGCATAGGTTAGCGAATGCCAGTTAAGAAGGATTATCCAGAGAGATGGGCTAAGATATGACCTTATGTCAAAGGAAGCCTCAAAGTTCATGGAAAGGACACTAAGAGAACACTCTTCAACAACCACTAGGGACCACCAGAAACCACCAAGACTTCCAGGGAAGCCCCTCAGAGATCCAGACCACATGCATAATAACTATGTGTATAGGATAGTTAGTTCCCAGAAATAGAATGAATATGTATAAGCTTTCTCAGAAAACTAATGCCTAGGTATGTGAAGGGGGGATATAAGCTTAGATGGGTGCCAGGTACAGTATGCATGATAGGTGGAACTATCCCCCATGGATCCAGCGCTGCAATAAAGGAATGTCTACTTTCTAATGCTAAACTGAGTGTTGGAGAATTCTTCATTTACCAGAGTTTTTATAACAGTCATGTGCAATAGAATTAGAACACCATCTAGATCAGAAATTACTTTAGCAGAAGTGGGAAGGCCTTTCCCTAAGAGTCAAGCTGAGTTAAAAAAAAAGTTATGATCCTATTTTTTAGAACTTGTTCATAAGTCTTGGAATGAAAGAAAATCACTGTATTTTCCCTAAAATACTCAGTTCTCATTATGAAGCATGAATTACATTTCAGAAGACAGATGATTTCCTTGGTTCACTCAGTTCCTGCTCCCATTGCTAATTCTTAATGTTCACCTCCTAGATCCAAGAGACATGGCTTTCACTTCTCTTGTTCAGTGTCTTTGGCACGTTTCCTGAAACTTATTCTGCTACATTCCTTTCTAAAGTGCCTTGTGTATTTGGTTTCCTGTCCTAAGTAGGATTAGCAACACCTTGTGGCTTAACCTTATCTCTGAATTTTATTGAAGTGTTATTGACTCCAACTTTCAGATTAAAAATTACACCTAAATAAGATAATATTCCTTCTAACGCATCCGCTAATAACTTTTTAATTGTCACTAACTATAGCAACTTATTTTCAGGCTTTTGTTTACGTTTTGCAAGCCTGACAAAAAGTTGCAGTTAAATTTACTATTCATCAAATTGAAGTTTCTATTATCAATATAAATTTGTGCCTAATCCCTCCAGTATTTTGGTTCTTATATAAATTCAGTGTCCAAATTTACAGAGCTCCTGCACAAAGATAGTGGGATCTAGTTCTAATTTAAAACATCTAAAATTAGATGTGTATATCTAAATATCTACCTTTGAAATACATTATCTCAGGATTGCTCTCATTGCAATCAGTCAACAAGATGCACAGAAACGGGAGTCTTGTCATAACTTTGACTCTCTGACCACTTTCACAGGAGAAGAAAGATACTTTTAAGAACACATTGGTAAATGACTTAAAATTGATCCTACATGTTTCATTTCCTCACTGATTATTATGAGCAACAGGGCCAAGAGGAACATATCCCTTTTAGGGCTATGAACATGTCCCTTTCTAGGCTGGGTTTGGGTGGCACTTTTTTTTTTTTAATTTGAGTGAGACTATTTGTATTGAATTAATCAAATAGACTTTGTTTTAAATTTTGCCAAACAAATGAAATCATATGTTCACACAGCTCTGATTTTCCATACCTATACTTATTCTACAAGCATTTATGCTATTATTTCAGTTTAAAAAAATCTAATTTCAAAGAAATCCATTGTTAGAGATGGTTTATGCCAAAATATTGGTGTTTAATAGAAAATATACTCTAGCAAGATATGATCTTCACTGTGATTTTTGTATTGTCTAAAATAAATAAATATGTGCTAAATAATTACTCTGCATATCCAGTTTAAGCCAGTATTTAAGGGGTTCTGATGGAATGGATAATCTTTTTGGTTTTACTAGTTATTTTTCCTCATCAGCAAAAGACTAGCCCTTAAAGCCTTCAAAAAATAGCAATTTTCATCTACCTGGTATCTTTTAAAAGAGAAAGAATTAACCACCATAAGTAATGATTCTGCTGTCAGCCAAATGCCTAAAAGAGCAGTTCTGACACTCAAGGGATTTAATACTGTTAAAATGAAAAAGAACATCTGTTTTCATTAGGACAATATTCCTAAGTGCATCTTCTAAAAAACAAATATAATTCAAGTTTTAAACTGAATCAATTCAAAAACAAACTACGAATAGAATTTGTATGAAATGTGATTAATAAAAAGTTACAAATATAGAATTCCCAAATTATATGTATCATCATTATAAACACCTGGGGTAATATGAACTTAAAGAAGTGGTCATACTATTAATTGCTAATGGAAAGGCTTTCAAAAGCATACGTGTATCTACTGGTGCAAAACAAACATACCATGGAATTTGCAAAAGTAGCGTAAGTATTGAAATGCTTTCAAAGTATTATAACAATTCCATTCTGTTACAGAATTAAAACCAATTATAAGTTCTTGAAATACGTGGCCCAACAATATTCAAGTTTTTCAGTCAGCTCCAGGCTCAGCCCAGTGAATTCTCTGTGCACACGTTTAATAACAACCTGCAGGATTTGCTCTTGGCATTGAGGGTGCACCAGTTCACTGCAAGGCACTGGCCTGTACATTTTAACAAAGAGATCATGATCTAATTAATTCTTAAGGCACATTTGAACAAAGTATCTGCTTTCTTTGACTTTCCTCTTACTCTCAAAAAACATGATATATTTTTGTGGAGAGAGAAATCCACACAGTTGTCTCAGTCCCCATCTCCAACCCCTTCCAACAGTGATTCTGAGCACTGCTCTCACCTTCAGCAGAAGCCAGTTCCTACTCACCACACTGCTCTGTACCAGGGAATATGTTTCCCATTTTACAATGTCCCCAAGCATGTGCATTCACCTCCTTACTAATTCAGGTACAATTACAGCACTGAAGTGACTCAGTCTGGAGTGTTTGTGGAATCACTTGAAAAATCACAGTAGCTGCAAATGCAGATTAGCCACACAATTATCTGATCTCATGGTGTATGCAATTATTTCAGGGTAATTTATGTGTTTCTGTCATTTTTAAGTGCTCTAGAAACAAAGCAGATGTATATACCTATTTATCTAGATGTATATACCTCATCTAGATGTAAGTCTAGACAGATAAGAGTTTTTCTTTGTGTTATTAAGATCTATTAGCAATGAAAATTATCAAGAAAACCATGTTCACTGCAAAGAAAACTTGGAAATATTAAGGAGATTCTTAAAAGAAGAGTCAATGTGACTTTCTATAAATTGTCCTCTGTGTTAGTCTCAGAAGAACAATGTCAGGGTTTAGGGTCAGGGTGGACCCTTACACCTATAACAGATGCTCTCTGTTACCCCCCTCCCTCCCCAAAGGGGAAGAGAAAGGGAGAGAGACTTAGTGGTTAGGAAAGGAAACTAGAACAGCTTTAATGAAAAGTAAAATAATAATAATAAAAATGGAATATATGTAAATATATACAGAAACAGGATTCAGCAACACACCGATTGGGACTGAAGGCAGAATGGACAGAGTCCTCCTCGGATGCTCCGAGGAAGGAACCAAAAGAGGACCTGAGCCAAGCCAAGCAAAGCTGGCAAAGTGGTCCCAGAGGGGAGAAGAGCCCAGGAGTCCCCCCAGAGAGCTAGACCCTCCAGATCCCTCTGCTTTATATCAAATATGGTGTATGTGGGATGGATACCTCGTTGGTCAGTTTGGGGTCACCTGCCCTGTCTGCTCCTCCCAGCAGATGAAGCCTTTCACTTTCCTGCACCCCCCTGTGTGGTGCACAAGATCCAGCAGTGGCCTTGGTCTGCACACCAACCCTTGGTAGTAACTCTAAACATGGGGTGTTATCACTGCCAGCAGCAGACACTGTCTGTGAAAACAGGCTGCTAACTTCAGACAGTGCAGTTAGAAGAACTGAGCTAAAAAGTAAAATCACTGAACAAAACCAGCTCTCTTCCACCCAAACAAGGACAAACAACTAACATATTCCTGAGTGTGACAGGCTTATTTACTTCAAAAGGTCACAAAAAGACCCCTTTCTTCAATATGGACTGTACTGCCTAAATGTTGCTGTTTAAGATTATTAGAATGAATGGTGACGTCATGAACCACATCAAGGCAGTAACTGTTACATATACAAATAACACATCTGTCCTATGATACTAATCATTCCTAACCATATTGAAACACAGAGAACAAACAAATAAATATCCCTGTGTTACCAAATCTTTCCAAGTCACTCAACAGAACTGAAACAGTACTTTTTCAATCAGGGATATAATTTTTAACTTTTTTTCTTAATTCCTCTTGTCAACAATATTTAATTTGCCTAAAAAGAAAAATGGCAAGTTTTGTTTTCTATAAGAATGGAAAAATTTATCTGTATTACAGATCAGAAATTAGGACACTCATTTAAGAAAGTAGGAATTGAGCTGTAACGTGATATATGACATTTTTTTATGTCTATAACATAACCTTCCAAGACCTTATTTTCTACTGAAAATATGCAAATTAACTCCTAGAGTTGCTCACATTTCATGCTTTCCAATTCTTTTGAATCACTTTTTTGTTTATCTTATTAGTGTCAGTTTTGCCATTTCATAGATTTTAAAGCCACGTATCATGGAAATTGAATTTGATCTTCCAGGTAACTTATGACAGAATTTGACTCAATAATTCCTGCACCCACCTTAGCAGTTCATGCTTAAATTAAGCATATCTTCAAATATATTTCATCTCAATTTAAAGATTCTGAGTGACGAAAAATTGATCACATTCTTGTCAATCTTTGGTAAAACAGTTATATGCCAATCTTTCCATTAGTCAACCTTTTCTGACTTAAATTGCCAGACACTGTATCTCACAAGTACTTTGTGAGATTAAAAGCATTTTCAAATTTAAATATCTTTAGTATATGCAAATTACTATTTGCAAAATAATTTATCTTCTTCTTTTCCTGTTTTACAAGAGTTACCTTGAAAACCTGAACGTGTTTCTCAAAGATGATATTTCTTAAGTACGACCAGAAACATTTCAGTCTTGACTGCTACGAGCTGGTATGTGTTGCTCTAGCAATCCATAAATAGGGATCTCTTCTGCAGAGCTCACTTTTACAGGCATTTGAGTTTCTGCTTTGTCAATCCACCACACACCAATTTCATATCTACAGGACTCTACTGTACAGTATTCAAAAGTTTTATGAAGATCCCACCTGCCTTTTGTATGTCAGAGTGTGGTTCTTCTAAGCCAGCAGTAGTTTGCAGCATCCCAAATATGTGTTAAACAAAATTAGTAGAGGCAATCCCATTTGAATGAAAATGTATTGATGAAAAAATAAAAATTAATCCAGAATAGTGAAAGCACTGAGTGGAGAAGAGTATCCATTCCTAATAATATTCCTTTTGTTGTTGTTGTTTTTCTTTTTACCTACCTTTCATCTCCATGAGAGCAGCTATTCAAATACCTAGTCTACCAGCATTCAGGGAGCTTGTGAAAAACCTTTGTGCCAAGGTATAGCTTCTTGCTAAGAAAACGTCTGGGGTTTTTGTCATCAACTATATATAAGGCTGAGGTTAGTAAATCCATGAAAATCTACTGCAATAAATGTGAAGACCAGCTAGTATATGTATGTTTGACTAAAAATCAAATGAGTCCATGCTGATATTCTTCCTCTGTGACATTCTAGAAGTGAGGTCATTATGAAGGAGGGGTATGATTCTGCTTTACCTTGAGCTCCATACAGGGGTGATGCTGTTCAGGCTTCTGGACTAAGGAAGGATCACATCTAGTAGTTATGTCTTTACATGTCTGTAGAGACACACTCTGAGGCAAGCTAAAGGGCTTTTCAAATCCCAGAAAGCTTGTTATAGTCTGTAACAGAGCACAAAGTTGAATCCAGGGCAATGAAGTCCCAGGCTAGCTCAACATTGAGGAAGCAAGCATTCTTACTTTAATGGGATATAAGTGCAAATTATGTAATATAGGTTGGTTAAATACATTTTAATTCACTCACAGAAACGTTGATTGGAATAAATCTCTGAAGATCATCTAGTCCAGTCATCTACTAACAGGAGGACTAACATCAGGAGAAAATAAGGTCAACAATGGCTTTATCTTCTTTGTCTATTTTTCTCTCACCTTAATTAAAAACCAAAAACAAAACCCAAAAAAAGCCAAGAAAAAAAATAAACAGTTTTACTTTTTTATTATTATTATTTTTATTCACATTTTTATTGTTTTTAGAAGATTCAAAAAAATCCTTACACTAGAAAAAGACCAAAACATATTTCCGACATCTCCAAGAAGTTCCTGATATTTCTGCTTTTTGGTGATGTCCAAATTCCAATCTGAGTCCATGATTGTAAGGTCATATGTATAACATAGTTCTTAATGTTAACAGAGAAAGGAAAGGACAACACAGATATTCTCATCTTTACATTAGCTCAGTAATCACCAGTTTTACTTAGTTCTTTTAGCATTAAATCATCTAAATATTGTATTTTGAATTATATTGTTATATATATCATACAATCTAGTAATATCTATCTAGTAACTACATACTTATGAGATATTGGGAGCACTAGGTGCAATATTGCAAAGCCAAATGTAACCCTGCAAGTCATGCCAATGTTTTACCGAAGTAATCGTGACTATCTTACAATGCTTCTCCTTCCTCCTCATGCACTCATTGATGTAATATTATATGTTTTAAATCTATGTGAGAAAAATATTACACACTTTTTACTCATTTCAACAATAGATGGGCAGTACTATGTTTGATTTTTTACATATGCATACTGTCCTGTGCTAGTTGCATATTTGCTGCAGCCTTATTATCCTCAAAACAAGAGCATTTACAAAAAATTGCTGCTGTCAACTAAGGAAGAGTTACAGCACCTCAGACACAAACCTTTGCACTTCCACAGATTAATTTCAAAAAGCTGCCACAAGAACAACCAGAAATGTTGATGCTAAAACATAATTTTATAGCACCTTTAAAAGAAACTGCCTAGCGAAGTATCCCATAAGGGTAAGATTTTTTTTAGGAGATCAGTGAATGAGGATCCCAAATCCCATTTGGACTTTCCATAGGAAAATCATCTACTCATCAGCTGAGCTAACTTGAACTAGGTGGTCCCAAAAAGCTGACCTAGCTTGTCATGACCTAGTGTACCCTGCCAGGATGGACACAGTTTCCAGTATCTCATTTAACCCATTTAGCATTAGCCTACTTTCCTCTGCTGTATCACAATAAACAAAGTTTCAAAAATCCCACTCTAAAGACTCAGTAGTGGCTTCTCTCAAGAAGTTCAGCAGCCCTGGGACTGTAAATGTCATGAGCAGCCACCTGTCATTTCATGAACACACAGTGTGTCTCAAAAAGCAGCTAAACTGCTTCTTGAACCCTGAGTCCTGCAGCTGAGACACACATTGGTACAGATCTTGGGGTACTCTTGTCATGAAGCATTTCATATCCACCAACAAAATGGAGATTTGAAACATTTAGCTTCAGGCCTTCCGTGGAGCTTTTCTCTATTTGAGGAATAATGCAATGCAAAATCCAAAAGATTTTGTTATCTCAGGATATTTGTTCTCATCCATTCCTAACCTTTCTTTTGGCAAACACTGGGAGCAATCTTATGGGACAAAAATCTCTGCTGTTACAGCAAGGGCACTACACTGAAAGGTTGCTAGAGCATCAGCACATGATAATTTGGCCTTTTTGTCATTTCTGCTAAGCTTAATGAAAATGGCAACATTAACCCTCCTTACCTGAGGCATTTAACTTTGTGCCTAAGGTAGGAGCCTGTGTACTTGTGTGGAACAGGGGAGTGAGAGAAGCTCCCAACACGACTCTTCTCGGTTACCCTCTAAAGGCTACCCTTACTACAAAGGGACTCTGGGGTCCCAACACTGTCATCCAAGTCAAAGGCCTAAAATTATCCCTTAGCCCCAGTATATCCAATTTTTCTGCACTTTATGTCAGGCTGTATGCGACATTGTGCTCAGAGATGCAGACATCAGTTGCATGTAACCTATAGCTCATGGAAAGTTTTGCTGCCTTGGTAAAAATACAATGACCTATAATTGTGTTTGTGGAGGACTGTAATTAGTGATAAGCCAAATCATGTAGGTGAATTACAGTTTATAGAATTATAGGGCCTGTTCTTTCAGCCATTACATTTTGTAGGAAGAGAGCCATGAAGTAGCTGCAGCTCCACTCCTCACATCCCACTGAAGGGGGCAGAAACTGAATTTTCCTCAATCTCCAATTGAGAATTGTTGCTACTCAGCAAGCACAAAACTAGGAGAGGTGGAGAATGTCACAACCCCAGAATAATTTAAAGCTAGGATGCTCCCAGGCACAAAAGAGGCCTGAATTCACATGAGTACAAAAGGGAATTAAATGTGAAGATGCCACACTGAGCAAGTGCTAAGATACTGCAAAGAACAGCAGCGTAATACTGAAGACTCAGTTTTAAAGAAGTAACTGTTCCTGCTTCTTCTTTATAAGGAAGAGGTGCCATCCCAGCTGAAGGATTCAGAAATGAGAGTCTCAAGGGAAGGGAAGCACGCACTTGCCACCCTGCATCAGGCATCTCAGCCCTGGGGAGAAAGGACATTTAATATATTGTTTATTTCCCCACAGGCTGACCCTCCACAGGCCGACCTTAGGCATCTTCCCGGTCAGCCCACTGTGTTTTAGCTGCTCTCATCTTTGGGCAGTCTGTGTTTTTGGCACTATCTTTCCTTCCCAGGCACTCCACAGGGACATTAAGCCTACAAGCAGGTACAGGGGATGTCACTTCAATAGTGAAGCACCCAAACATTTGATTGCACCAGCACCAGAAAAAAATGCACCATGACCTTTAGAAGCAAGCGCAGCTCAGCCAGGGTGGGGAGCACCCCACGGCATCAAGACTTCGGGTCGACTCTCAGCCGGGCGCAGCCCTCCCGCAAGCACCGGCCACTGTGGGGATGGGCTCTGCGAAGGTGCTCGGAGCAGCGGGGCTGCTGCTAGGGCCGTACTTCTCCGCGGGGCTGTTGCCGCTCGCTTCCCTACCCAGGCCATTGGCCCCGGTGCCCGCCCTGGCCGCAGTGCAGCAACCGGTGTGGCAGCGGCGCTCGTCGATTCCGCCCCCCCCTCCCGTGGCGCCCGAAGCGGAGCGGCGAAACCCGCCGCGAGCCGCCCGCTCTCGCGAGACCCGGAGCCCCCGCGGCCTCTCCCCCCGTTCCAAAGCACGCCGCGGGGTGCGGCGAAGTGAGGCCGCTAGCGCTGCCCGTGGCCGGTCGGCGCCATCTTGGGGTAGTGGGGGGCGCTGGTGACGCCAAAAAAAAAAGTGAGAAAAGAACTTACGAGTGAAGATTAAACCCATTTTACTAATTAAACAAACATTTTTTAAAATATTGGAAGAAAAAAAAAAATCAGAAGAAAATAAAACCCAAGAAAAACGAGATGGAAATGAAAACAATTGCTCACCTATCAACTGACAGATGACCAGCCAGTCCCCGAGTAGGTTCCCTCCCCCATCTCATAGAAGCATAGTCATAGAATCATAGAAATGGCTGGGTTGGAAGGGACCTCTAGAGGTCATTTAGTCCAACCCCCCTGCTGAGAGCTGGGACATCCTCAACTAGAGCAAGGTTGCTCAGAGCTCTGTCAGGCCTCACCTTGAATGTGACCAGGGATGGGGCCTCACCTACCTCACTGGGCAACCTGCTCCAGTGTTCTACCACTCTTGTGGTAAAGAACTTCTTCCTTACATCCAGTCTAAATCCACTCCTTTCTAATTTAAAACCATTACCCCTCATCCTTTCACCGCAGGCCTTTGTAAACGGGCCCTCTCCAGTCTTTTTATAAGCTCTCTTTGGGTACTGGAAGGTGGCTATTTGGTCTCCCCAGAGCCTTCTCCAGGCTGAACAATCCCAGCTCCCTCAGCCTGTCCTTGTAGGAGAAGTGCTCCAGCCCCCTGATCATCTTCGTGGCCCTCCTCTGGACCTGCTCCATCAGGTCCACATCCTTCCTATGCTGAGGGCTCCAGAGCTGGATGCAGTATTCCAGGTGAGGTCTCACCACAGCAGAGTGGAGCGGTAGAATCACCTCTCTCGATCTGCTGGCCACACTTCTTTTGATGCAGCCCAGGATGCGATTTGCCTTCTGGGCTGCAAGCACATACCGGCTGCTCATGGCCAGCTTCTCGTCTACCAGCACCCCCAAGTCCTTTTCTGCAAGGCTGCTCTCTGTTGACTCTTCCCCCAGCCTGTATTGATAGTGGGGACTGTTCTGGCCCTGGTACAATACCCTGCACTTGCTCTTGTTGAACCTCATGAGGTTCACCTGGGCCCACCTCTCCAGCTTATCCAGGTCCCTCTGGATGACATCCCATCCCTCTGGTGTATCGACAGCACCACTCAGCTTGGTGTCATCCGCAAACTT